>CM059797.1:6743617-6851117 GCA_030435695.1 Brachymystax lenok tsinlingensis | reverse complement strand
TTTATGTGAATATCTCTGAATAGCTTTAACAAATAGAGCGAGAGAGAGAGAGTGTTTGTGCTTTTATTGATCTGTGATTAGTCCTCTCACCGGTTGACCTCGCAGCATGATAGAGAAAGAGAGTGAGAGTTACAGAAAGAGACAGAGAGAGAGAGAGACGGAGTGAGAGAGACAGAGAGACGGAGCGAGAGAGAGAGAGAGAGAGAGAGAGCGAGAGAGAGAGAGATAGACGGAGAGAGAGAGAGAGGGAGACGGAGCGAGAGAGAGGGAGAGAGAGACGACAGAGAGAGAGAGACGGAGCAAGAGACGACAGAACGAGAGAGAAACAGAGAGCGAGACGACAGAGAGAGAGACGACAGAGAGAGAGAGAGAGAGAGAGAGAGACGGAGTGAGAGACGACAGAGAGAGACGGAGCGAGAGACGACAGAGAGAGAGAGAGAGACGGAGCGAGAGAGAGAGACGAAGCGAGAGAGAGAGATAGAGAGAGACGGAGTGAGCGAGAGAGAGAGAGAGAGACGGAGCGAGAGAGAGACAGAGCGAGAGACAACAGAGAGAGAGAGAGAGAGAGACGGAGCGAGAGAGAGACAGAGCGAGAGACAACAGAGAGAGAGAGAGAGACGGAGCGAGAGAGAGAGAGAGACTGAGCAAGAGAGAGCGAGAGACTGAGCAAGAGAGAGAGAGAGACGGAGCGAGAGATGACAGAGAGAGAGAGACGGAGCGAGAGACGACAAAGAGAGAGAGAGAGATAGAGTGAGAATCAGTACTTGTACTTGACAGGACTGGTGACAGTTTTTAGTGTTCAGTGTTCTGCCATGACCAGCGAAGAGCCCGGATCTCAATCCCATTGAGCACGTCTGGGACCTGTTGGATTGGAGGGTGAGGGCTAGGGCCATTCCCCCCAGAAATGCCTGGGAACTTGCAGGTGCCTTGGTGGAAGAGTGGGGTAACATCTCACAGCAAGAACTGGCAAATTTGGTGCAGTCCATGAGGAGGAGATGCACTGCAGTACATAATGCAGCTGGTGGCCACACCAGATACTGACTGTTACTTTTGATTTTGACCCCCCCTTTGTTCAGGGACACATTATTCAATTTCTGTTAGTCACATGTCTGTGGAACTTGTTCAGTTTATGTCTCAGTTGTTGAATCTTGTTATGTTCATACAAATATTTACACATGTTAAGTTTGCTGAAAATTAACACAGTTGACAGTGAGAGGATGTTTCTTTTTTTGCTGAGTTGTATATATATGACTGACAAGCAACTCTAGTTGCAAGAGGGTGGGAAGGGGTGGTTTCCAGGTGGGGGCGAGAGGTGGGTGGTTGGATGGAGGCATGTTGGCTGGGTGGGGTTGGGGGTGGAGACATTTTGGCTGGGTGGGGTTGGGGCATTGGGATGAGATGTTGGGGGTGGAGACATGTTGGCTGGGTGGGGTTGGGGGTGGAGACATGTTGGCTGGGTGGGGTTGGGGGTGGAGACATGTTGGCTGGGTGGGGTTGGGGGTGGAGACATGTTGGCTGGGTGGGGTTGGGGTGGAGACATGTTGGCTGGGTGGGGTTGGGGGTGGAGACATTTTGGCTGGGTGGGGTTGGGGCATTGGGATGAGATGTTGGGGGTGGAGACATGTTGGCTGGGTGGGGTTGGGGGTGGAGACATGTTGGCTGGGTGGGGTTGGGGGTGGAGACATGTTGGCTGGGTGGGGTTGGGGGTGGAGGCTCACTTCCTTTAGTTATTTTCCCTTTACACAACAAATGTATTATTTGATATCTCATCATAATGATCAATACTCTGTATTCACGTACCTTTTTTTAAATGATTTTTGAGTGGAACAGAATATACAATTCTATGAATTTGTATATTATACCTGCAACCCCTCCTATATGATATACATACTACAAGATTATTACACCAAGCAATTCCTATCTAGTTATGAATGACTAAAATCAAAAATATTACTACAGTATTATAGAATGATTGATTGATGCATAAGATAAGTTACTCCATACCAGGGTTAGATAAGCTGAAGAGGATATCCAAGCCCCTCTAGGAATTTGTGTTGACATGACTGTATGGAATGTGTATGTGAATTATAGCTATGGGGTTTGACAGGATGAATAGAGCTGTGTTAGGGTCTTTACGATATCAACGAACCTCAGATGCACTCTTATCTAATCCTCTCCATCTCCCCCCTGCAGCATGGCACAGAAAGAGAAGCTCCAGTGTCTGAAGGACTTCCATAAGGACACGCTGAAGCCTTCCCCAGGGAAGAGCCCGGGCACCCGGCCCGAGGACGAGGCAGAGGGGAAACCCGTCCAGAGGGAGAAGTGGAACTCCAAGCTTGACTTTATCCTGTCCGTCGCTGGAGGCTTCGTGGGTTTAGGGAACGTCTGGCGTTTCCCATACCTCTGCTATAAGAATGGCGGAGGTGAGTTTATGTCTCCTATACAGTTACTGGCTAGGACATGAAGGGTCGAAATGGAATGAAGCCATTCCAATTCCAACTCTGTATTCTAAGAGGTTTGGGGTCAATGACCCTATGTCACCGTGACATATCCATGTAAGCAGAAGACGTAGAGTGTTACGTTCTACGACGGGGTTAAAGCCGGGAGATGGTATTGATACAGGTCATCAGGTAGCAGTCTCTCTGCAATGCAACCATAGAACCTGAAGGCTTTACAGTTCAAAGCCATTCCAATTGACCAAACCATTCCAAGGTTGACTTACTTGACCAACGAATGTCCTCCGTCTCACTCCCTTCTAACATTACTGACGTCAAATTGTTTACCGTAATACTCAGATTCAGAGAGTTACTCCCTCGATTCACACATACTCCATTGATTTTGTCCACTTTTTCTTCTTGAATCTGACACATTTGTGGTTATCGTGGTTATTGTTATTCGTCTTCTCTCCTCCAGGTGCATTTCTCATCCCGTACACTATCTTCCTCTTTGGCGGCGGTCTCCCTGTGTTCTTCCTGGAGGTGGCCCTTGGACAATACACCTCTGAGGGTGGAATCACCTGCTGGGAAAAACTTTGCCCCATCTTTACTGGTGAGTACATATTCTTTTTTATTTAGTTATTATTTAAGGTTGCCCTCGTAAAATAGGTTTCTACCCTCAAGGGTCTTTCATGGTTAAATAAATATAACATTAATACAACTTTTATTCATACAGGTAAGTCAATTAAAAAACAGAATCTTATTTGCAATGGCGACCTGGCAATCGTAGCTACTGTACAAGAGCAGAGCATTCTCGGTCAAATCATGACCTTTAGCAGCAATCAAATGTTGTGATGTACGAATGGCATAGCCTACTAAGGAATAGTAAATAATTGATGGACAGGTCAATCATATTCATGCCAGCCCAGGCCTGGAAAGATAGCACACATTGAATTACACTGGCTCTGCCTCGCCCACACTGACTCCAGTGTAGTCCAACCAACTAGCCTTATTTTTATAGGTGCCCTGTACTGCAGATGCATCCTGTTCCCCTTAGACTCCCTCCTCTCCTAACTGCCAACTGATATGCACTGGCTGCTTTAGATATGACACACTCTGTACTGAGGGTTGAGGGAAACTGAAAGTTACTAGCTCTTGGCTGTACTCCCTCTTGTCCAGTGTATTTGCTCATGCCACTCAGATTTTCTTATGTTGTTGTTGTCTGTTTCTGATATTTTGTTATTTTACCACAGCTAATGTAGTACTTCTTACAGCATTCAATACTCACAAACAAAAGCTGAATATGTTATGAGGATACACACGCAGAGCATATTGATTCAATGGTTGTAAAGAGGATAGGTCTGTCGGAGATAAAGAGATACTCTGCATTTATGAAACCACACTCCACAAAGCAAGTCCTGCAGGCTCTAGTTTTATCTTATCCTGATTATTGTCCAGTCATGTGGTCAGGTGCTGGTAGAAGTACCCAGTTAAACTGCAGCCCAGAACAGAGCGGCACGTTTTGCTCTTCACTGTAATCAGAGGGTTAATATTAATACTATACATGTCAGTCTCTCTTGGATAAGAGTTGAGGAGAGACTGACTGCATCACTTCTTGTTTTTTATAAGAAACGTTAATGTGTTGGAAATTCCAAATGGTTTCCATAGTCAACTTACACACAGCACTGACACTCACACTTAACCCACCAGACATGCCACCAGGGGTCTTTTCACAGTTCCCAAATACAGAACAAATTCAAGAAAATGTACAGTATTATACAGAACCATAAGTGCATGGATCACACTTCCATCTTATATAGGGCAAGTGAACAGAAAACTTGGTTTGAAAAAAAAAAAAATAAAGCAACACCTCACGGCACAAAGCCTCTCTCCCATGTGACCTACTTGTTGTGTGTATGTACTGACATGTATGTGTAACTGATAGATGCGCACACACTACCGTACATGTTCATATTTTTAAATGTATGTAAATTGTAAAGTATTTTGTCTGTAATGTCTTTTTCGTTATGTGTCTGACCCCAGTAAGACTAGCTGTCGCCATTGGCGTCGGCTAATGGGGGATCCTAATAAATCATAACTCTAAATCTAACTTCCTTCATACTGGACACAGAAACATAAAAATGGTATCCAGTCAAAGGTTTGGACATACCTACTCTTTCAAGGGTTTTTCTGTATTTTTACTATTTTCTACATAGTAGAATAATAGTGAAGACATCAAAACTATGAAATAACACACATGGAATCCCCCCACACACACACACACACAAGCCCTTGAGACTCAGCAGCCATGCTGTGAACAGAGTGTGCTGAATTATAGGTTGCTATGGCAGCAGCGCAAGAAAACATCAGAGAGATGCCTAGCAATGAGGTCTGACCCAAGAAGGAGACAGACAGGCATACAGGCAAACAGACAGGCAGACAGGCAGACAGACATCTTAGAAACAGGAAAAACAATGCTAGTACGCTGTGTATATATCAGTCTAGATGGCAGCAGGCTGACAAGCTCTACCTGTAGACATAGGCTAAATGTCAAATGGCATCCTTTTCCCTACATAGTGTAGTATTTAGTATGTAGCACCATTGTTGCAACCCCTATTACCAGTCTGTTCAACCTCTCTTTCGTATCGTCCGAGATCCCTAAAGATTGGAAAGCTGCCGCGGTCATCCCCCTCTTCAAAGGGGGTGACACTCTAGACCCAAACTGTTATAGACCTATATCCATCCTGCCCTGCCTTTCTAAAGTCTTCTAAAGCCAAGTTAACAAACAAAATCACTGACAATTTCGAATCTCACCGTACCTTCTCCGCTGTGCAATCCGGTTTCCGAGCTGGTCACAGGTGCACCCCAGCCACGCTCAAGGTACTAAATGATATCATAACCGCCATCAATAAAAGACAGTGCTGTGCAGCCGTCTTCATTGACCTGGCCGGGGCTTTCGACTTTGTCAATCACCGTATTCCTATCGGCAGACTCAATAGCCTTGGTTTCTCATATGACTGCCTCGCCTGGTTCACCTACTACTTCTCAGACAGAGTTCAGTGTGTCAAATCGGAGGGCCTGTTGTCCGGACCTCTGCCAGTCTCTATGGGGGTACCGCAGGGTTAAATTCTCGGTCCGACTCTTTTCTCTGTATATATCAACGATGTCGCTCTTGCTGCGGGTGATTCCCTGATCCACCTTTACGCAGACGACACCATTCTGTATACATCTGGCCCTTCTTTGGACTCTGTGTTATCAAACCTCCAAACGAGTTTCAACGCCATACAACACTCCTTCCATGGCCTCCAACTGCTCTTAAACGCTAGTAAAACTAAATGCATGCTCTTCAACCGATCTCTGCCCGCACCCGCCCGCCCGACTAGCATCACTACTCTGGACGGTTCTGACTTAGAATATGTGGACAACTACAAATACCTATGTGTGTGGCTAGACTGTAAACTCTCCTTCCAGACTCATATTAAACATCTCCAATCCAAAATTAAATCTAGAATCGGCTTCTTATTTCGCAACAAAGCCTCCTTCACTCACGCTGCCAAACATACCCTCGTAAAACTGACTATCCTATCAATCCTCAACTTCGGCGATGTCATTTACAAAATAGCCTCCAACACTCTACTCAGCAAACTGGATGCAGTCTATCACAGTGCCATCCGTTTTGTCACCAAAGCCCCATATACCACCCACCACTGCGATCTGTATGCTATAGTCGGCTGGCCCTCGCTACATATTCGTCGCCAGACCCACTGGCTCCAGGTCATCTATAAGTCTTTGCTAGGTAAAGCTCAGCCTTATCTCAGCTCACTGGTCACGATAACAGCACGTGCTCCAGCAGGTATATCACACTGGTCATCCCAGAAGCCAACACCTCCTTTGGCCGCCTTTCCTTCCAGTTCTCTGCTGCCAATGACTGGAACGAATTGCAAAAATCGCTGAAGCTGGAGACTTATATTTCCCTCACTAACTTTAAACATCAGCTATCTGAGCAGCTTACCGATCGCTGCAGCTGTAAATAGCCCATCTGTAAATAGCCCATCCAATCTAACTACCTCATCCCCATATTGTTTTTATTTACTTTTCTGCTCTTTTGCACACCAGCATTTCTACTTGCACATCATCATCTGCACATCTATCACTCCAGTGTTAATTTGCTAAATTGTAATTACTTCGCTACTATGGCCTATTTATTGCCTTTCCTCCTCACGCCATTTGCACACACTGTATATAGACTTTCTTAGTTTTTCTATTGTGTTATTGACTGTACGCTTGTTTATTCCATGTGTAACTCTGTGTTGTTGTTTGTGTCGCACTGCTTTGCTTTATCTTGGCCAGGTCGCAGTTGTAAATGAGAACTTGTTCTCAACTAGCCTACCTGGTTAAATAAAGGTGAAATAAAAATTAAAAAAACAGTGCTGTACGGGCCAAAAGTATTGCACTGTATAGGGAATATGGTGCTGTTTGGGACACACTAGAAGAAACAGAAACGCACACCTATTTAGGCGAGGTGCTGGCTAGCGGAGTGGAACACTTGAAAATTAAGAAGAGCCGCACACTCTAGGAGCTCAGATGCAAAAAAGATTTTATGTCCAACGTTTCAACAGGCAAGCTGTCTTCATCAGGGTGTCCCTGTTTGGGACACACACAGGCACTACCCTCCAGCCAAACCAGGCCAAACCTCACTCTAAAGCTCTCTATTTGTATAATACATTCAGATAAGATGAGACTGGACGTCTGCAAAACAAGCTGTTACTTTACAGCCCTGGTGGCTGCCTGCCTGAATGGATTGGTGGGGGCGGCCCAGTTTCATTTTCATTAAAGGGAAGCGACAGAGGGTGACAGTGGGAGAAGAGGAGGGAGGGAGAGGATGGAGGAAGGGAGGTAGATTTTCATTCAGGGTAGTGACGTTGAGTGACTGTGGGAGGACGTTATCACTGCTGTTTGTTTCAACAGGGATGTTAACATGTGATCTGTGAGAGGAAGGGAGAGAATGGAGGAAAGGAGAGAGGAGGGGGATGAGAGGAGAGGAGAGGAGGAAGAAGAGAGGAGAGGATGAGGAGTGGAAGGGAGGGAGAGGAGATTTTCACATCCTAATTCTAAGTGATTACAATTGCATTCAAAACATACACACAAGTCCATTGCAAAATATAGCTACATTGGATTTCTTAATATCAAATCTCCCTTCCTAAGTGTTTTTGTACAGTGTACTGGACATGTGTGTAATCTCACTGATCCAGACGCAAGCCTCTAAATATGTCATGTTCTCTGATGTCTGGCAAGATTAACATTCATGAGACCTGACCTTTCCACCCCCCCCAGGTATCGGCTACGCTTCTATTGTGATCGTGTCCCTCCTGAACATCTACTACATAGTGATCCTGGCCTGGGGTTTGTACTACCTGTTCCAGTGCTTCCAGCCGGAGCTGCCCTGGGCCAAGTGTAAGAACTCCTGGAACACAGACCGCTGTGTGGAGGACACCGTCCGTAAGAACAAGACCCTGATGCTGGCCGCTAACATCACCAACTTCACCTCGCCCGTCACTGAGTTCTGGGAGTGAGTACAGTAACTTTTAAAAATGTATTTACATTTATTTTATCTATACAGGATAGTTTCACTGAGTTCTGGGAATGAGTACAGTGCTAGAATATACTTGATTTAGCTACTTGAATCATTCCTTTAGTTCCTTTCTTTTTAGTTCCTTTCCTTTAGTTCCTTTCCTTTAGTTCCTTTCTTTTTAGTTCCTTTCCTTTAGTTCCTTTCCTTTTGGTTCCTTTCCTTTAGTTCCTTTCCTTTAGTTCATTTCCTTTAGTTCCTTTCCTCTTGGTTCCTTTCTATTAGTTCCTTCCCTTTAGTTCCTTCCCTTTAGTTCCTTTCCTTTAGTTCCTTTCCTTTAGTTCCTTTCCTTTTGGTTCCTTTCCTTTAGTTCCTTTCCTTTTAATTCCTTTCCTTTAGTTCCTTTCCTTTAGTTACTTTCCTTTAGTTCCTTTCCTTTTGGTTCCTTTCCTTTAGTTCCTTTCCTTTTAATTCCTTTTCTTTAGTTCCTTTCCTTTAGTTCCTTTCCTTTAGTTCCTTTCCTTTAGTTCCTTTCTTTTTAGTTCCTTTCCTTTAGTTCCTTTCCTTTAGTTCCTTTCCTTTTAGTTCCTTTCCTTTAGTTCCTTTCCTTTTGGTTCCTTTCTATTAGTTCCTTCCCTTTAGTTCCTTTCCTTTAGTTCCTTTCCTTTTAGTTCCTTTCCTTTTAGTTCCTTTCCTTTTGGTTCCTTTCTATTAGTTCCTTCCCTTTAGTTCCTTCCCTTTAGTTCCTTTCCTTTAGTTCCTTTCCTTTTAGTTCCTTTCCTTTTGGTTCCTTTCTATTAGTTCCTTTCTTTTTAGTTCCTTTCCTTTAGTTCCTTTCCTTTAGTTCCTTTCTTTTTAGTTCCTTTCCTTTAGTTCCTTTCCTTTTAATTCCTTTCCTTTAGTTCCTTTCCTTTAGTTCCTTTCCTTTTGGTTCCTTTCCTTTAGTTCCTTTCCTTTTAATTCCTTTCCTTTAGTTCCTTTCCTTTAGTTCCTTTCCTTTTAGTTCCTTTCCTTTAGTTCC
Source organism: Brachymystax lenok tsinlingensis (assembly GCA_030435695.1). Classification (NCBI taxonomy): domain Eukaryota; kingdom Metazoa; phylum Chordata; class Actinopteri; order Salmoniformes; family Salmonidae; genus Brachymystax; species Brachymystax lenok. Next base: position 6,842,092 of record CM059797.1, on the reverse strand, counting down.
TTTCCTTTTAGTTCCTTTCCTTTAGTTCATTTCCTTTAATTCCTTTCCTTTTAGTTCCTTTCCTTTAGTTCCTTTCCTTTAGTTCCTTTCATTTTAGTTCCTTTCCTTTAGTTCCTTTCCTCTTGGTTCCTTTCTATTAGTTCCTTCCCTTTAGTTCCTTCCCTTTAGTTCCTTCCCTTTAGTTCCTTTCCTTTAGTTCCTTTCCTGTTAGTTCCTTTCCTTTAGTTCCTTTCCTTTTGGTTCCTTTCTATTAGTTCCTTCCCTTTAGTTCCTTCCCTTTAGTTCCTTCCCTTTAGTTCCTTGCATTTAGTTCCTTTCCTTTTAGTTCCTTTCACAGGTCTCACTTGAGACCTCCAAGGCACCACCTGGTTAAATAAAGGTCTCCCATTTGACCTCCAAGGCACCACCTGGTTAAATAAAGGTCTCCCATTTGACCTCCAAGGCACCACCTGGTTAAATAAAGGTACAAATAGTGCAGCAAAGTAGCCTTTTAGCGTTCTAGTTTAGAGCTCCATTCTTCTTTTCATCACATCCTTTAGCCCTCCCTTTTTTCTTCACCCTTCCCCCTTCCCTTCCCCACCTCTCCTCTGCTTCCCCTTTCCCTTCCCCACCTCTCCTCTGCTTCCCCCTTCCCTTCCCCACCTCTCCTCTGCTTCCCTCTTCCCTTCCCTTCCCCACCTCTCCTCTGCTTCCCCCTTCCCTTCCCCACCTCTCCTCTGCTTCCCTCTTCCCTTCCCCACCTCTCCTCTGCTTCCCTCTTCCCTTCCCTTCCCCACCTCTCCTCTGCTTCCCCTTTCCCTTCCCCACCTCTCCTCTGCTTCCCCCTTCCCTTCCCCACCTCTCCTCTGCTTCCCCCTTCCCCACCTCTCCTCTGCTTCCCCTTCCCTTCCCCACCTCTCCTCTGCTTCCCCCTTCCCCACCTCTCCTCTGCTTCCCCCTTCCCTTCCCCACCTCTCCTCTGCTTCCCTCTTCCCTTCCCTTCCCCACCTCTCACCTGCTTCCCCCTTCCCCACCTCTCCCCGGCTTCTCCTTTCCTCTCTCAACAGACATGTTTATCTGCTAGCGCTGGCAGCGTGGTTAGTGAACGGATGCTTAGACAAACACAAACACAGGGCCAGGAACAGGTAAACCACTCTTAACTGAGCAGAGTAGAGAAGAGACTGGCTGGCTGGAGCTGAAGGACAAGCTGTAAATTTATATTTAGATAGACGCCAGCCAGCCGTCAACTCTGTCATGTCTCTGTAGTGTTTTCATTCGGGTTCTCTGAAACATCCACACACATTGTACCTTTTGTGAAGGATTCTCGGGAAGTGACATTTATCTGAGGACTGCTGTGTAGTACATCCTTGATACAAAGCAGGTTCTGGGTCTTGTTATAGCTGACTTTGTAAAATACTGTCTCCTTGTCATAGCTTACTTGGTAAAATTCTAGCCCCTTGTTATAGCTGACTTGGTAAAATTCTGGGCCCTAGTTATAACTGGCCACGCAAATCTATGGGACCTAGTTATAGCTGACGTAAAAACGTCCTACTAATCTAACATCAAACATGTCTGACTGTGTGTGTCGTCTCTTCTCTCCATAGGCGTAATGTCCTCAGCATCTCCAGTGGCATTGATGAGATTGGGGAGGTCAAGTGGGACCTGGCCCTCTGTCTGCTGGGGGTCTGGGTCATCTGCTTCTTCTGCATCTGGAAGGGTGTCAAATCCACGGGAAAGGTGAGCTGGGATCCCATTTCTGGCCATTTCTGGATTTATAAAGCCATTTTTACATCAGCAGTTGTCACTAAAGTGCTTTACAGTTACCCGGCCTTGACCACAAAGAGCTAACAAAGCAGAAGTGATAGCACAGAGGCCATCTATACTCCCCTATATATGGTCTATAGATGCTCAAACTATCAAATTGGTTGGTTGCTATGCAACAACTTTCTTGGGTTAAGTTTAGGATAAGCGTTAGGGTTTGGTGCTGATAGTTACTCTGTTAACCCTCCTGTTTGTCTCTATCTCTGGGCTCTGATGCTGCCTGGTTTATCGTACATCTTAAGGAGATACACCAAGTTGTACAGGCTACTACTATAGTACAAGTTGTCACTATTAACCAAGAGCGGTTTCCCACAGTGCATTTACATCTCAGTATAACGAGTGTAGACGAGAGCCAGACCAGTCACAGCAACACCCGCGGGGACCGCTAGGAAGCTGGATCGATCCCAGACACCTTGGCTTATTGCCCCAATCTCATTTATTCATTGGTTTAGGCTGATTTATGTTTCCTTGTCCCTCTAAGCTGTAAGTTATCCGGTATCTGCGGTCTTTGGTTCCTGAAAAGGGAAGCGTAGAGTCAACCTTCACAAAACAAGAGGCGAGAGTATAACAGAAAGGTTTGGATCGTGATAAAAGATGGTCTTGTGACAGCCTGATTCTGACAGTTAACTCCTCCAACATCTGGTAAAATGCAAAGCGCCAAATTCAAATGACAAAAATAGTAATATTAAACATTCATGAAAATACACCATTCTTTAGCTTAGAATCTTGGTAATTGAACCGCGTTGTCCGATTTACAATAGGCTCAGTCACGCGCGCCACAAGACTACAGCCAGAATGAGGGACACCTGGATTTCCTTAACTACTTACGGAGTGGTGGGGCGCTACCCGGTGAAATGCAAGGCGCCAAATTCAAAATCCAAAAGTTGAATTATTAAACATTCATCAATAGACAAGTGTTGCATAGTCATCAAAAGCTCTGCTTCTTGGCAATATCACAGCGTTGTCAGATTTCAAAAAAGGCTTTACGGCGAAAGCACAACATTTGATTGTTTGAGGGTAGCACCTCCAATATTTTACCATTAGCATAAATTCATAAACCATCGCGGTTCACAGAAAAACCCATTTCACAGCGAAACCAAATCCCTTACCTCTTGAAGAACTTCTGCTGAGGGCTTCCCAAGTGTCCAACGAAGACATCCAATGGTTCTTTTGTTAGAAAAAGTAATTTATTATATCCATAAATCTCAGTTTGGTTGGCGCGTTATGATCATAAAATACAGCGTCCACTCGCCCATTGAACCGTGAAGAGAACGCGTTCAACCTATACCTATACACTTGTCCAAGAACAATCAAACATCATTGATAATGTATCCTAAGGAACACTTTTATGTATATTTTCTATAATATTTCAACCGCATTATAAACTGGACGAAAGGAAAAAACCACAGCGCGCGCGAGCCCGTGAACGCGCATCCTCTTCTGTTTACATCCGATGACCAGTTCAAAATTCTTCTTCTATTACCATCCAGAGCAACCTAACATCATCAAACACTGTCTAGAGACTGTTGACATCCAGTGGAAGCAATAGGTACTGCAATCTTACTCCCAGAAATGGCTGTTTTCAATAGGGAGGGGTTCAAAATGAGGCAATGTGTCAAAAACACTTTCTCCAGGACAGAAATTCCTCGTTTTTTTTTCGCCTGCTATATCCGTTCTGTTATACTCACAGACATTATGTTAACACTTTTAGAAACTTCAGAGTATTTCCTATCCAATAGTACTAATTATGTGCATATCCCATTTTCTGGGCCTGAGTGGGAGGCATTTTACTTTGGGCACGCCAGACTCTCCAAAACCGTCACCTAGGGAGCCGCTCCCTAAGAAGTTAAACTACTTCTTCAATTTTCAAAATAAAAGCCCCGAAACCTTGTCTAAAGACTGTTGACATCCAGTGGAAGCCATAGGTACTGCAATCTGGGAGCTATTCCTTTCATTGTTCAAAAGGGAAAGATAAGAATGGACAGGGAGCTAAAAAAAGAAAATCCGGATGGATTGTCCTCGGGTTTTTGCCTGCCATATCAGTTCTGTTATACTCACAGACATTATTTTAACAGTTTTAGAAACTTCAGAGTGTTTTCCATCCAATACAACCATTTATCTGCATATCCTACCTTCTGGGCTTACAAATACATCGTCTCATGTTTTGTCCTCTGTTTTCCTACAGGTTGTTTACGTCACCGCTACCTTCCCCTTCGTCATGCTAATCATTCTGTTGATCCGCGGCGTCACTTTGCCAGGAGCATCTGAAGGAATCAAGTTCTACCTGTACCCAGACCTGCAACGTCTCAAAGACCCCGAGGTAGAACCACCTTGCCTTGTCCTGCCCCACATTGTCTGGGGACTTTATTCATCTATCTATTCATTTAGCAGCTGTGGCCCGGGATTTCAAACAAACCACACTAAATCCTGGCCTAAATCTAGAATTTTCAAATACTTTGAGTTTAATATTTGATGTTATCTTAAAAAAATTAATCACCATAATGAATAGAAAGGGAGATAAAGTACATCCTTGACTTATGCCCCAAGATAATGTAAATGTGGTGTCGTTGGCTGTAAAAATTCTCCTGGAATAAGCAAAAATGTGCATTGAAAATCTGTCAAAATACTACCCAAAATACTACCATAATAATAGCCAAAATAGTCAAAATACTACCCAATGTATCCCAAAGCTGGCGGCTCAGCCTTTGTGTCTACTTTTCCCCTTCTACCTCCAGGTTTGGATTGATGCTGGCACTCAGATCTTCTTCTCCTATGCCATCTGTCTGGGAGCTATGACGTCACTGGGGAGCTACAACAAGTACAAATACAACTGCTATAGGTGAGCGTCAGCGCCGGAGGGGGCGGGAGGGAGGTGATGGTTGTGGGGCCTAATCCAGTGGTAAAAAAAAGAAAAATGGATAAAAAAACAAGACAAAAAGTGGGGGATCTAGGTTCCTTTTGTGTTCATTAACAACCTCCATGACATATGTGTGATATAGGGACTGTTTGCTGCTGGGAGGCCTCAACAGCGGTACCAGTTTTGTGTCTGGCTTCGCAATATTTTCCGTCCTGGGCTTCATGGCACAAGAGCAAGGGGTGGACATTGCCGATGTGGCAGAGTCAGGTACGAGGTGGTTAAAGTGGCAGTGATGGTGGGCGCTGCTACTTAAAATAAACAAACAACAAATAAGCAAACAAATAAACAACAACAGTTGCTGGTTCTATCCAACAGAAATAATACAAAATCTAAAAGACACTAGATAAAGTTTAATGTAATGAAAGAAGTGGATTTATTTTTTGTTAAAGACGGCTTCGAAATATGGAATTTTCGGCAATAAACACTCATTGACAGAAATAAAATAGAAAGTTACAGTATGAAAACAGCTTACTGTGATAGAAATGTTCAGTGCTTCTGTATGCCGTGGATTTCACAGAGTTGGCTCTGGTTGGATTCTTCAAGCAATCAAGTGAAATGCTGGTGGAAAGAAAAATGTTTTACTGTTAAATTGGATCTTATCCAGAACGCTAGGGAGCAAAGAGTTATGCCATGCTTGAGAGATCCATCATGACCTTTTCTTCTCACGATTACCAGTAGATTTAAGTGTCCTGTTCCATCCTGTTCCAACAGATATCTCATGTATGAGATTCAGTAATCAAAGGACATCTTGTGCCAAGTTAAAACAAACAAAACCAAAGAAGTCTGACTCATGGGGTACTTAATTCTGTATTTAAGGTCTAGCATACTTATCCATATTTTCCAATGTTATTTTCAGTTCAGTGGTTGATGCCCATTGTGGATTCTATACATTCTGTTTTCTCATTGTAAAAGTATTGTATTGGGGCAATAATAATAAGCATGATTTATCAATTACAAACTTCATTCTTCTACTCTGGATTTACAAGAGACATGCATCAGTGTTGATGTTTTCAGTTTATTTCTTCTGTAATTAAGAAAAAAACACCCCTCATTTCTTCTCTGGTATAGCAGAAATACATTATAATATGACATATGGGTATTTGTTTTTAATACACTGCAATCCAGTATTGTTGGACCCCCTCTGACAGTGTTTAGTCAGCCTGGACAGTCTGCTCTGGCCTTGAACACACTCTATCCCAGTCCAGGAGACTGTACGGGGCGTTCCTGTCTGAATACAGAGATGCAGTGAGTGTATGTAGGAAAATAAATATGTTCTTCATATGGATGAAACTAATCTAGTTGATTAGTTGACTGTACGAGAGTAATGCTACTGTAGGTAGTTTAATAGAAGTAATCCAAGGTGTTTCGACAGGAGAGTTTTGGTACACAGTACCGTCGATGGTTTGTGATACCATATTGGAGCTTACACTTTGTGCTGTAAGCACTGACTGGGGAAGAGACAAGTTTGTCTTAACCTGTAGCAACTTGATCCTGAAGAGGTTATTAAGGGAGATGCAGAGTAGATTCAGATTTGTACCAATGCTGAGGGTGACACATGTTCTGCAGGCGACGCTGTTACCCGCTAGAGATGCTTTTATTTTGTTAATTATTATTACTGAAGTATCAAAGCCAGCTCAAGCAGTCTGCCAGCTAGTTTGGTCTGAAGCCTATTTCACAGTTAAACCAACTTTATACTATGTGTTTGCTGTTCTTCCTGTTTTGTTTTTTAACTTCTGTTGTAACAGGTTATCCCAACGTTATAACGCCATGTTATCGAGACGTTGCTATAGTTACAATCGAGAAGAGGCGACGTATGTTGCCTCTGATCCTGTCATTGTTATTATATACTATATATTTTACTATATACTATACTAGTCATGTTATATACTAGACTATATCTTTTACTATATACTATACTAGTCATGTTATATACTAGCCTATATATTCTGCTATATACTATACTAGTCATGTTATATACTAGCCTAAATATTCTACTATATACTATACTAGTCATGTTATATACTAACCTATATATTCTGATATATACTATACTAGTCATGTTATATACTAGCCTATATATTCTGCTATATACTACACTACTCATGTTATATACTAGCCTATATATTCTACTATATACTATACTAGTCATGTTATATACTAGACTATATATTCTACTATATACTATACAAGTCATGTTATATACTAGCCTATATATTCTACTATATACTATAGTAGTTATGTTATATACTAGCCTATATATCCCACTAGTGTAGTGTAATTGTAATTGATATAGCTGTTGATATTGGATGAACATCGTACTGCTATTGTAAGGCTACGTTGACCTTCTTTGATAGTTCTTCTCACAACATGAATCCAGGAACCATAAGTTAAAAGGGCATTGACAATGCATTACACTTACATGGCCTTAAGTTTACGATTGTAAGGATAAGATGAGACAAGACAAGACAGATTTACACCTTGAGGATTCTTATTTCTTAACATTCGAGTTTGGTCTGTGCTATACTTGGACGTACCATGGCGGCATCAGACCAGATCAAACGATAGAACCCTGGTTTCTAATTGTGTTTTCTCCACTTCCCCATCCCCCCTCTCTCTTCTTGTTCCTCTCTAGGTCCTGGCTTGGCCTTCATTGCCTATCCTAAAGCTGTGTCTATGATGCCGCTGCCAACCTTCTGGGCTATCCTCTTCTTCATCATGCTTCTGCTACTGGGTCTCGACAGTCAGGTCAGTAGTATAATCATTATGAATCAAGGATCTGAATCTGAGCGTGAATCAGTCTGGTCAGAACTATACTCATAATGAATCAAGGATCTGAGTCTGATTCTGAATCTGAATCTGAGACAGACAGGTCAGACACAGTAGTAAGCAAGTTTATTTATACCAGTCATATGAACACTGAGATTATGAAACACATTTGATGGACTTATAAAGGGAAGTTGTAAGTTTCATTATGAGACAGTAAGTCAGTTTATTGATATGAGTCATATGATTGCTGAGATGGTGAAGCTATATCATGGGTGGTCTGAGCTACATGGATTATCATGCATACACATGTACTGACTACAGTAGAACACTGTACACAAGTGTCATAATATAATATACTGTTACATATCTATACATAGGTGTCTGGGATTCCATAGACTAACATTGACAGGTTTGAATGTATTTGCTACTGTACTACACTATACACAAGTAGAATGTGCTACTACAGTACTAGGTTTGTCTAGAGACTCTAGTGTACACTAGGTAGGTGTTAGTTGAGGACACTATGAAGCGGGAGAGAAAAACTAACAAGAATACACATGATGCAGCAGTTGTAGCTACAACATAGTGGCTCTACTCAATCAGATCAGCTTTAACCAACACCCCCGCATGGTGCTGGTTTTGACTGTGTCAGAGTTGGAACTGTGTCGGAGGTGGAACTGTGTCGGAGGTGGAACTGTGTCGGAGGTGGAACTGTGTCGGAGGTGGAACTGTGTCGGAGGTGGAACTGTGTCGGAGGTGGAACTGTGTCGGAGCTGTCAAATTCACAAGTGGCTCCCAGCATTATACCTAAAGCGGACATTGCCATTGGCTCAACGGCGTCGCATTAACAGAAATCCCAGCCTTGTTTACAAGTTGGAACACTGGAATGTGAGAGGTAATCTACCTCGATTAGACTGATAGAAATCCTAATTATTTTGTTTATACATTTTTCAATTTGAGTGTAATTATTTCTATAGTAGCCTACACTTTCTCGTTCTGAATTTCTAATGCAAGTGGGGTGGGTGTGGCTTCGATGCAGTGATCACAAGAGCAAGCTACTCACACGATTTGAAGGCTCTGACACCGCCTAAACACCAGCTTGGACACCGCTTGGACACCGCCTAAACACCCACTTGGACATCGCCAAAAAACCCACTTGGACACCGCCTAAACACCCGCTTGGACACCGCCTAAACACCCGCTTGGACACCGCCAGAACACCCGCTTGGACACCGCCAAAACACCTGCTTGGACACCGCCAAAACACCCGCTTGGACACCGTCTAAACACCCGCTTGACACTGCCTAAACACCCGCTTGGACACCGCCTAAACACCCGCTTGGACACCGCCTAAACACCCGCTTGGACACCGCCTAAACACCCGCTTGGACACCGCCTAAACACCCGCTTGGACACTGCCAAAACACCCGCTTGGACACCGCCAAAACACCCGCTTGGACACTGCCTAAACAGCCGCAATGCGGGTGTCTGCTATTGCCGGTTAACACCTGATCTCAATGAATCTGCTGAGTGTTGTGTCACTGACAATTAAGTTTGTCACCCTCAACAATATCAGATGTCTCTGTCCTGGTGAAATGCAACCCTCTGCTAAGTCATTAATCCTTAGTAATATATATGCTTTCATCCAAAGACAATTACAGTCATTCGTGCATACATTTTATATATGGCGTGGCCACAGCAGGAGGTTAACACACAACCTTTGGTGTTTCAATGCTCTACCACCTGAGCCACACAGATCCACTAATTGGATACAGGAAGGCAACTGTATTACATACAATTATTTAGACTACCCAGATACATAACACATTAAACACAAAAGTGATGTTTTTAAGTGAGACGTTAGGGCTCGCCTGAAGCTGAAAAGGAAGGAAATCCACATGAGCACCACAAGGCCTACCTTCACCTATGTTCAACCTAGGGTTTTTCAGAACACAGCTTTGATCTACTACAGTTGTTGCAGGATAACTTTCCCAGCATGCAGGAAATGTAAAACCTGTAGTGTATTTGAGGATTAAAAAGGCTTCTCGAGTTTGCAATTTCCACTTAGAAATTTCAGACTTGATTTTCGATCATAAAAAATATATCAACCCCTACAAAAATGTCCAGTAGTTATAATCCACATAATAATTCACATTTCCTGTTGCTGCAGGATTATTTTCCTGTTGTAGCAAACTGGCTTATATTAAAATCCTACATATCTGTATAATTCAAACTTTGTCAAATAGCCTAATTAAAATGTATTTGACCCCCTAACCCTGATCACAACACTGTTAGCCTATCAGACCAACTGTATAGTATGTTAACTGAGTACTAATGAGATCTCTTGTCTCTGTCTTTCTGTCCCCAGTTTGTGGAAGTGGAAGGACAGATCACTTCCTTGGTGGATCTGTATCCCTCCTTCCTAAGGAAGGGTTACCGTCGGGAAATTTTTATAGCTATAGTGTGCTCCATAAGCTATCTTCTGGGACTTACTATGGTTACTAGGGTAAGTACTATATTCAGGGACTTACCATGGTTTCTAGGGTAAGCTATCTTCTGGGACTTACCATGGTTACTAGGATAAGTACTATCTTCTGCGACTTACCATGGTTACTAGGGTAAGCTATCTTCTGGGACTTACCATGGTTACTAGGGTAAGTACTATCTTCTGCGACTTACCATGGTTACTAGGGTAAGCTATCTTCTGGGACTTACCATGGTTACTAGTGTAAGTACTATCTTCTGCGACTTACCATGGTTACTAGGGTAAGTACTATATTCAGGGACTTACCATGGTTACTAGGGTAAGCTATCTTCTGGGACTTACCATGGTTACTAGGGTAAGTACAATTTTCTGCGACTTACCATGGTTACTAGGGTAAGTACTATATTCTAGAAGTGTACTTTCACTTTTAACACTGATATCATATTATTGTTGTTGTGTTACTAAAGTAAGGTCTAGTTAATGTACTTTCCTACACACTATACTATATTACAAATGTCCAGTCTAGTCAACTACTTTAGCTACACCCTAGTGAATACAAAAGGATCTGACTAAAGTTATTTATATCTAATATTATACTTTGCCCTAATATGGTACTGTGGCCTCTGCTATTACTGCTGTCTCCATTATCAGCTTCCATAACAATGCAGGCTATGGACATATTAGGGCATAACTTTCAATACAATATACAGCACCACATGTGTTGTACAGTAAATAGCTACACCCTGATGCAGTGGTTCCCAAACAGGGGCACATGTGTCCCCAGGGGTACTCGGGTCAGAACCAGTGAGTACAAGTTTGGGAACCACTACTGCCCTAATGAATAGAACAAAGTATTGAGGGAATTGTTAATAAACCTCAGAATTCCCCCAGCAACAAGAGTTCCAAATTTCCACTTCCTCTTTTCCTCTCTTCTCATGCCAGCCAGTCCCTCGTCATAGCACCACTAAATACGCTTCTGTACTTTCAGAGCTTCCTCGTAGCCTACTGTATGGTCTATTTAGAGACACTTCTGGCTCACACACTTAACTCACTGTCTTTTATCTCCACTCCACTCTTCCTTTTTTACGGCTCTGAAAACCTCCCTGCCTCTCGGCCTCACAATGTAGAAACAACCATGTGATTCCCCTCAGGCAGGCCCCCTAGACAGCCAGGGAGTCAGGGACTTACTGCTTTATCCAAGTTTTTTCCATGACATCACAATCTCATGCTGCCTCTCACTGAGTGCTCTGTTGGGCTATTGCGTTGGAACACTGGACGGCTCAAGGTTCCGTTTGGCTATTCCGTGCATTCCACAGTGTGTATTCCACAGTGAGTGAGTGATCAAAGTGAGTGATCAAAAACATAATCAAGATTAGGATAAGTTTCACGGCACACCGGTTGGAAACCATTGATGTAGGAAACAGGGTGTCACTTGGAATGCAAACCTGTGTATTCTCCCACCACTAGCCTAGGGGCCAACACACTCTCCAGCCCTACACTACAGTATACTGACTTCTACTGCGTCTCTAGACTGTACGTCTATCTATGCATGGAATCCTACATTCCAACATGATCCAAGCACTAAATCATGCCTGTTTCTCTCCCCCACAGGGTGGCATGTATGTGTTTCAACTCTTTGACTACTATGCAGCCAGCGGTGTGTGCCTTTTGTGGGTTGCATTCTTTGAATGTATTGCTGTAGCCTGGGTTTATGGTACGTCTACTCTGGAACAAAATGCTCTGTGTGTCTGTATAGAATCTGTGGACATTCAACGTCCTCAGGCTCTATGTCAGTTAAATATATCATTTGACATGTCAGTCAGCTAACAGACGTTCTTAAACCAGAGCAACATACAGGAGCAATTTGGGTTGTGTCTTGCTCATGGGCACATCGACAGATTTTTTTTCTCTCACCTAGGCTGGTTTGGGGATTCGAACCAACGACCTTTCGGTTTACTGGCCAATTGTCATAAAGCGCTAGGCTACCTTTATAATACTTTACAATCACAACTAGTCAAGCTATATAGAGGTTTTACAGTTCTGTCTCGAGTGCAACAAATATATTTTATCTTAGTTGCACTTTATTGTTGCATTATGCCAAAATAGAGCTATAATATATATATAATAATATATAATAGAGCTATAATAGTATATAATAGAACTATAATATATATAATAGTATATAATAGAGCTATAATAGTATATAATAGAGCTATAATATATATAATAGTATATAATAGAACTATAATATATATAATAGTATATAATAGAGCTATAATATGTATAATAGTATATAATAGAGCTATAATATATATAATAGTATATAATAAAGCTATAATAGTATATAATAGAGCTATAATATATATAATAGTATATAATAGAGCTATAATATATATAATAGTATAAAATAAAGCTATAATAGTATATAATAGAGCTATAATATATATAATAGTATATAATAGAGCTATAATATATATAATAGTATATAATAGAGCTATAATATATATAATAGTATATAATATAGCTATAATATATATAATAGTATAAAATAAAGCTATAATGGTATATAATAGAGCTATGATATATATAATAGTATATAATAGAGCTATAATATATATAATATATATAATAGAGCTATAATATATATAATAGTTTATAATAGAGCTATAATATATATAATAGTTTATAATTGAGTTATAATATATATAATAGTATAAAATAAAGCTATAATAGTATATAATAGAGCTATAATATATATAATAGTATATAATAGAGCTAGAACTAGACCCAGAATATGTGGCAGTGTCCCGTAAACAAAGACAAGAATGAGACATACTACAATGGGGAAATCTGTCTGATTTGCCATTTATGTCGTGTCATAATTTACATTTTACATTTGAGTCATTTAGGGGATACTCTTATCCAGAGTGACTTACAGTAGTGCATTCATCTTAAGATAGCTAGGTAGGACAACCACATATCACAGTCGTAGTCAGTACACTTTCTCCTCAATAAAGTAGCTATCAGCACCGTCAGAGCTAGAAGGGGGTGAGGGGGGGAGTGAAGTGCAAGTGTTGGTTCAGGATTTTTTTTAATGTTAGATTTTTTTTTTTATGTGATCAAAATGCTCCCTATTTACAGTTGAAGTCGGAAGTTTACATACACTTAGATTGGAGTCATTAAAACTCGTTTTTCAACCACTCCCCAAATTTCCTGTTAACAAACTATAGTTTTGGAAAGTCGGTTAGGACATCTACTTTATGCATGACACAAGTCATTTTTCCAACAATTGTTTACAGTCAGATTATTTCACTTATAATTCACAGTATCACAATTCCAGTGGGTCATAAATTTGCATACACTAAGTTGACTGTGCCTTTAAACAGTTTGGAAAATTCCAGAAAATGATGTCATGGCTTTGAAGGCCTACCTTCAAACTCAGTGCCTCTTTGCTTGACATCATGGAAAAATCTGAAGAAATCAGCCAAGACCTCAGAAAAAATTGTAGACCTCCCACAAGTCTGGTTCATCGTTGGGAGCAATTTCCAAACGCCTGAAGGTACCACGTTCATCTGTACAAAATGTAGTATGCAAGTATAAACACCATGGAACCACGCAGCCGTCATACCGCTCAGGAAGGAGACGCGTTCTGTCTCCTAGAGATGATTGTACTGAGCGAAAAGTGCAAATCAATCCCAGAACAACAGCAAAGGACCTTGTGAAGATGCTGGAGGAAACAGGTACAAAGTATCTATATCCACAGTAAACAAGTCCTATATCAACATAACCTGAAAGGCCGCTCAGCAAGGAAGAAGCCACTGCTCCAAAACCGCCATAAAAAAGCCAGTCTACGGTTTGCAACTGCACATGGGGACAAAGACCGTACTTTTTGGAGAAATGTCCTCTCGTCTGATGAAACGAAAATAGAACTGTTTGGCCATAATGACCATTGTTATGTTTGGAGGAAAAAAAGGGGAGGCTTGCAAGCCGAAGAACACCATCCCAACCGTGAAGCACGGGGGTGGCAGCATCATGTTGTGGGGTGTGCTTTGCTGCAGGAGGGACTGGTGCACTTCACAAAATAGATGGCATCACGAGGAAGGAAAATGTTCTGGAAATATTGTAGGAACATCTCAAGACATCAGTCAGGAAGTTAAAGCTTGGTCGCAAATGGGTCTTCCAAATGACAATGACCCCAAGCATACTTCCAAAGTAGTGGTAAAATGGCTTAAGGACAACAAAGTCAAGGTATTGGAGTGGCCATCACAACGCCCTGACCTCAATCCTATAGAAAATGTGTGGGCAGAACTGAAAAAGCGTGTGCGAGCAAGGAGGCCTACGAACCTGACTCGGTTACACCAGCTCAATCAGGAAGAATGGGCCAAGATTCACCCAACTTATTATGAGAAGCTTGTGGAAGGCTACCCGATACGTTTGACCCAAGTTAAACAATTGAAAGGCAATGCTACCAAATACTAATTGAGTGTATATAAACTTCTGACCCACTGGGAATGTGATGAAAGAAATAAAAGCTGAAATCAATCATTCTCTACTATTATTCTGAGATTTCCCATTCATAAAATAAAGTGGTGATCCTAACCGACCTAAGACAGGGAATCTTTACTGGGATTAAATGTTAGGAATTGTGAAAAACTGAGTTTAAATGTATTTGGCTAAGGTGTATGTAAACTTCCGACTTCAACTGTACATATGTTCTCCTCCCGTCAGGCGTTGATAATTTCTATGATGCGATTGAAGACATGATTGGCTACAGACCAAATCCCTGGATGAAATGGAGCTGGTCTGTGATCACGCCTCTTCTTTGTGTGGTGAGTCTATGTTAATTGATACTGACTTACTGTACCCTACTGTATATGATGTACCCTATGGGACCTGGTCAAAACAAGTACCCTACAGTGGGTTAACTGCCTTGTTCAGGGGCTAGCCTACCCCTGCCAAACCCGGAAAGGTTGCTGGATCGAATCCCCGAGCTGACAAGGTAAAAATATGTCGTTATGCCCCTGAACAAGGCAGTTAACCCACTGTTCCCCGGTAGGCCGTCATTGTAAATAAGAATTTGTTCTTAACTGACTTGCCTAGTTAAATAAAGGTTCAATAAAGGTTCAATAAAGGTTCAATAAATAAACATAGAGGGTACCATTTAGGATGCAGATCTACAAACCTCACATACTGAAAAGGGTAGAGAGGGATATACAGTGGGGAGAACAAGTATTTGATACACTGCCGATTTTGCAGGTTTTCCTACTTACAAAGCATGTACAGGTCTGTAATTTTTATCATAGGTACACTTCAACTGTGAGAGACGGAATCTAACACAAAAGTCCAGAAAATCACATTGTATGATTTTTAAATAATTAATTTGCATTTTATTGCATGACATAAGTATTTGATCACCTATCAACCAGTAAGAATTCCGGCTCTCACAGACCTGTTAGTTTTTCTTTAAGAAGCCCTCCTGTTCTCCACTCATTACCTGTATTAACTGCACCAGTTTGAACTCGTTACCTGTATAAAAGATACCTGTCCACACACTCAATCAAACAGACTCCAACCTCTCCACAATGGCCAAGACCAGAGAGCTGTGTAAGGACATCAGGGATAAAATTGTAGACCTGCACAAGGCTGGGATGAGCTACAGGACAATAGGCAAGCAGCTTGGTGAGAAGGCAACAACTATTGGCGCAATTATTCGAAAATGGAAGAAGTTCAAGATGACGGTCAATCTCCCTCGGTCTGGGGCACCATGCAAGATCTCACCTCGTGGGGCATCAATGATCATGAGGAAGGTGAGGGATCAGCCCAGAACTACACGGCAGGACCTGGTCAATGACCTGAAGAGAGCTGGGACCACAGTCTCAAAGAAAAGCATTAGTAACACACTACGCCGTCATGGATTAAAATCCTGTAGTGCACGCAAGGTCCCCCTGCTCAAGCCAGCGCATGTCCAGGCCCGTCTGAAGTTTGCCAATGACCATCTGGATGATCCAGAGGAGGAATGGGAGAAGGTCATGTGGTCTG
This sequence comes from Brachymystax lenok tsinlingensis, assembly GCA_030435695.1. NCBI lineage: Eukaryota > Metazoa > Chordata > Actinopteri > Salmoniformes > Salmonidae > Brachymystax > Brachymystax lenok. The sequence continues at coordinate 6,826,085 of CM059797.1, read as the reverse complement.
ATAAGACAAAAATAGAGCTTTTTGGTCTAAACTCCACTCGCCGTGTTTGGAGGAAGAAGAAGGATGAGTACAACCCCAAGAACACTATCCCAACCGTGAAGCATGGAGGTGGAAACATCATTCTTTGGGGATGCTTTTCTGCAAAGGGGACAGGACAACTGCACCATATTGAGGGGAGGATGGCTGGGGCCATGTATCGCGAGATCTTGGCCAACAACCTCCTTCCCTCAGTAAGAGCATTGAAGATGGGTCGTGGCTGGGTCTTCCAGCATGACAACGACCCGAAACACACAGCCAGGGCAACTAAGGAGTGGCTCCGTAAGAAACATCTCAAGGTCCTGGAGTGGCCTTGCCAGTCTCCAGACCTGAACCCAATAGAAAATCTTTGGAGGGAGCTGAAAGTCCGTATTGCCCAGCGACAGCCCCGAAACCTGAAGGATCTGGAGAAGGTCTGTATGGAGGAGTGGGCCAAAATCCCTGCTGCAGTGTGTGCAAACCTGGTCAAGAACTACAGGAAACTGTAGTACTGATCTCTGTAATTGCAAACAAAGGTTTCTGTACCAAATATTAAGTTCTGCTTTTCTGATGTATCAAATACTTATGTCATGCAATAAAATGCAAATTAATTACTTAAAAATGATACAATGTGATTTTCTGGATTTTTAGTACCTATGATAAAAATTACAGACTTCTACATGCTTGGTAAGTGGGAAAACCTGCAAAATCGTCAGTGTATCAAATACTTGTTCTCCCCACTGTATATGACAATGTCTGTCATCCCATCCTCCCACTGCTTTAATAATGCCACTTTAATAATGCTTACATATCTTGCATTACTCATCTCATATGTATATACTGCATTCTATACTATTCTACTGTATCTTAGTCTATGCCGCTCTGACATTGCTCGTCCATGTATTCATATATTCTTAATTCCATTCCTTTCCTTTAGAGTTGTGTGCATTGGGTATATGTTGTGAAATTGTTAGATATTACTTGTTAGATATTACTGCACTGTCGGAGCTAGAAGCACAAGCGTTTCGCTACACCCGCAAAAACATCTGCTAAATACGTGTGTGTGTGTGTGTGTGTGTGACCAATACAGTTTGATTTGATTTGCTTAACATTATCCTACAACAGCAACAGTGTGTGTACTCGCTGGATTTGATGTGAAAATTCACACTTGACTCAGTGAGTTGAAATGGCCATCTGTCTATCCCCAAAAGCTTCCTCCAAGCCATAATTCTGCTAAATAGCCATCAAAATGGCTGCATGGACCATCTGCATTCACCGTTCCAGTTTTTTGCACTGACTCTATACACACACACACACACACACACTGACACTCCAACACACACACACACGCACGCACACACACTCACTCACTTCATTAGCTCACACACACACATAACACGCACACATTCATACTAACTCTACACACACTCGCATACTGTACGATCTCATATACACTGCTGCTACTCTGTTTATCATATATCCTGATGCCTAGTCACCTTACTGCTATACATATCTACCCCCATCACTCCAGTATCCCTGCACATTGTAAATAACTATAGCTACTGACCCTGGAACTGTCCCTGTATACAGCTACTGACCCTGGAACTGTCCCTGTATACAGCTACTGACCCTGGAACTGACCCTGTATACAGCTACTGACCCTGGAACTGACCCTGTATATAGCTACTGACCCTGGAACTGTCCCTGTATATATCTACTGACCCTGGAACTGACCCTGTATACAGCTACTGACCCTGGAACTGACCCTGTATACAGCTACTGACCCTGGAACTGACCCTGTATACAGCTACTGACCCTGGAACTGACCCTGTAAACAGCTACTGACCCTGGAACTGACCCTGTATATAACTACTGACCCTGGAACTGACCCTGTAAACAGCTACTGACCCTGGAACTGACCCTGTATATAGCTACTGACCCTGGAACTGACCCTGTATACAGCTACTGACCCTGGAACTGACCCTGTATATAGATTACTTACTTTCTCCTGTTCTTCTTATTTCTATTTCTCGTGTTTTTGTTCTACTTGACTTTTATGAAAAAATATATTATAGTACTACTGATATTAATACTGCGTTGTGCACGTGACAATAAACACTTGCCTGCTGAGAGGAAGAGGGAGAAGAGAGGAGGAGAAGAGAGGCGAAGACTGGATGAGAGGAGAGGAGGGGAGAGAAGAGAGGAGAAGACTGGATGAGAGAAGAAAGGAGAAGACTGGATGAGAGGAGGGGAGAGAAGAGTGGAGAAGACTGGATGAGAGAAGAAAGGAGAAGACTGGATGAGAGGAGGGGAGAGAAGAGAGGAGAAGACTGGATGAGAGGAGGGAGAGAAGAGAGAAGACTGGGTGAGAGAAGAAAGGAGAAGACTGGATGAGAGGAGGGAGAGAAGAGAGGAGAAGACTGGATGAGAGAAGAAAGGAGAAGACTGGATGAGAGGAGGGAGAGAAGGGAGGAGAAGACTGGATGAGAGAAGAAAGGAGAAGACTGGATGAGAGGGGGAGAGAAGAGAGGAGAAGACTGGATGAGAGAAGAAAGGAGAAGACTGGATGAGAGGAGGGAGAGAAGAGAGAGACTGGATGAGACTGGATGAGAGGAGGAGAGAAGAGAGGAGAAGACTGGATGAGAGAAGAAAGGAGAAGACTGGATGAGAGGAGAGGAGAAGACTGGATGAGAGAAGAAAGGAGAAGACTGGATGAGAGGAGGGAGAGAAGAGAGGAGAAGACTGGATGAGAGGAGGGAGAGAAGAGAGGAGAAGACTGGATGAGAGAAGAAAGGAGAAGACTGGATGAGAGGAGGGAGAGAAGAGAGGAGAAGACTGGATGAGAGAAGAAAGGAGAAGACTGGATGAGAGGAGGGAGAGAAGAGAGGAGAAGACTGGATGAGAGGAGGAGAAAGAGGAGAAGACTGGATGAGAGTGGAGACTGGAGAGAGGAGTGGAGAAAGACTGGATGAGAGAAGAAAGGAGAAGACTGGATGAGAGGGAGAGAAGAGAGGAGAAGACTGGATGAGAGAAGAAAGGAGAAGACTGGATGAGAGGAGGGAGAGAAGAGAGGAGAAGACTGGATGAGAGAAGAAAGGAGAAGACTGGATGAGAGAAGAGAGGAGAAGACTGGATGAGAGAAGAAAGGAGAAGACTGGATGAGAGGAGGGAGAGAAGAGAGGAGAAGACTGGATGAGAGAAGAAAGGAGAAGACTGGATGAGAGGAGGGAGAGAAGAGAGGAGAAGACTGGATGAGAGAAGAAAGGAGAAGACTGGATGAGAGAAGAAAGGAGAAGACTGGATGAGAGGAGGGAGAGAAGAGAGGAGAAGACTGGATGAGAGGAGGGAGAGAAGAGAGGAGAAGACTGGATGAGAGAGACTGGATGAGAGGAGGGAGAGAGAGAGAGGAGAAGACTGGATGAGAGAAGAAAGGAGAAGACTGGATGAGAGGAGGGAGAGAAGAGTGGAGAAGACTGGATGAGAGAAGAAAGGAGAAGACTGGATGAGAGGAGGGAGAGAAGAGAGGAGAAGACTGGATGAGAGGAGGGAGAGAAGAGAGGAGAAGACTGGATGAGAGAAGAAAGGAGAAGACTGGATGAGAGGAGGGAGAGAAGAGAGGAGAAGACTGGATGAGAGGAGGGAGAGAAGAGAGGAGAAGACTGGATGAGAGAAGAAAGGAGAAGACTGGATGAGAGGAGGGGAGAGAAGAGAGGAGAAGACTGGATGAGAGAAGAAAGGAGAAGACTGGATGAGAGGAGGGGAGAGAAGAGAGGAGAAGACTGGATGAGAGGAGGGAGAGAAGAGAGGAGAAGACTGGATGAGAGAAGAAAGGAGAAGACTGGATGAGAGGAGGGAGAGAAGAGAGGAGAAGACTGGATGAGAGGAGGGAGAGAAGAGAGGAGAAGACTGGATGAGAGAAGAAAGGAGAAGACTGGATGAGAGGAGGGGAGAGAAGGGATGAGAAGACTGGATGAGAGAAGAAAGGAGAAGACTGGATGAGAGGAGGGAGAGAAGAGAGGAGAAGACTGGATGAGAGAAGAAAGGAGAAGACTGGATGAGAGGAGGGAGAGAAGAGAGGAGAAGACTGGATGAGAGAAGAAAGGAGAAGACTGGATGAGAGGAGGGAGAGAAGAGAGGAGAAGACTGGATGAGAGGAGGGAGAGAAGAGAGGAGAAGACTGGATGAGAGAAGAAAGGAGAAGACTGGATGAGAGAAGAAAGGAGAAGACTGGATGAGAGAAGAAAGGAGAAGACTGGATGAGAGGAGGGAGAGAAGAGAGGAGAAGACTGGATGAGAGGAGAGAGGAGAAGACTGGATGAGAGGAGGGGAGAGAAGAGTGGAGAAGACTGGATGAGAGAAGAAAGGAGAAGACTGGATGAGAGGAGGGGAGAGAAGAGTGGAGAAGACTGGATGAGAGAAGAAAGGAGAAGACTGGATGAGAGGAGGGAGAGAAGAGAGGAGAAGACTGGATGAGAGGAGGGAGAGAAGAGAGGAGAAGACTGAATGAGAGGATGGGGAGAGAAGAGAGGAGAAGACAGAATGAGAGGAGGGGAGAGAAGAGAGGAGAAGACTTGACAAGAGGAGGGGAGAGAAGAGAGGAGAAGACAGAATGAGAGGATGGGGAGAGAAGAGAGGAGAAGACTGGACGAGAGGAGCGGGAGGAGGGGGAGAGGAGAGATAGACAGTGGACCAGTTCCTATCAGAGCTTTAGGGCTAGGTTCTTAAATTGGGTGGTGGGGTGCGGGATTTTAGTATAATTTGCCTAACAACAGTGGCCAGGTCTCCCTCTCTAAAGCCCTATCATTTCTCTGTAAGGTCACATTCACTCCTGTGTTGCCCTGCATCCTTGGAGGTTAAAGGGTAACTAACTGGTGGCTGGTGGTAAAACTGTGTGTGCGGTGCTGGATTAAAACTGTTGAGGCATTTGGGAAATGTGGTGCTTGGCTCCGTCTTTAGGCTAATCCCATTTAATCCCCTTAACGACCAGGAAACACAGTGCTAATTATTCTCATGAGACGGACTAAGGGGAGACTGAGGATCATTTGAGGAGAATGAGAGGGACTAAGGAGAATTTAAGGAGAGTATATGTTTATGAATGTGTATTACTGACAGCCCTGGTGTTATTGTGGTGGTTGGATATGGCAGTAGCCTTATTATCAATTTCGTCAAATAATTGTTTTAATTCAAAAAATGTTGCCTAATGTTCATGAAACAATAGGTGTTTGTTTGAAGGAAGTGGCAGATCAAATCAAATCAAAGTGTATTTGTCACGTGCGCCGAATACAACAGGTGTAGACCTTACAGTGAAATGCTGAATACAACAGGTGTAGACCTTACAGTGAAATGCTGAATACAACAGGTGTAGACCTTACAGTGAAATGCTGAATACAACAGGTGTAGACCTTACAGTGAAATGCTGAATACAACAGGTGTAGACCTTACAGTGAAATGCTGAATACAACAGGTGTAGACCTTACAGTGAAATGCTGAATACAACAGGTGTAGACCTTACAGTGAAATGCTGAATACAACAGGTGTAGACCTTACAGTGAAATGCTGAATACAACCGGTGTAGACCTTACAGTGAAATGCTGAATACAACAGGTGTAGACCTTACAGTGAAATGCTGAATACAACAGGTGTAGACCTTACAGTGAAATGCTGAATACAACAGGTGTAGACCTTACAGTGAAATGCTGAATACAACCGGTGTAGACCTTACAGTGAAATGCTGAATACAACAGGTGTAGACCTTACAGTGAAATGCTGAATACAACAGGTGTAGACCTTACAGTGAAATGCTGAATACAACAGGTGTAGACCTTACAGTGAAATGCTGAATACAACAGGTGTAAACCTTACAGTGAAAGGATTTATTGTGAAGGCTATATTGTGAAGGCTATATTACATGGACAACTTCCGGCGCCGACAGAGATGGCAGCCTCGCTTCACGTTCTCAGGAAACCATGCAGTATTTTGTTTTTTTATGTATTACTTCTTACATTATTACCCCGGGAAATATTAAGTTTTATTACATACAACCGGGAGGAACTAGCCACTTTAAACATAGGAATTGGATGTAACAAATGTATCACTAGCCACTTTAAACAATTTTGTATATAATGTTTACGTATCCGACATACTCATATCAAATGTATACACTGTACTCTATACCATCTACTGTATCTTGCCTATGCCGTTCGGCCATCGACCCAAATCTCTAGCCACTTTAATAATTATAACTGGATGAAATAATGTATCACTAGCCACTTTAAACAATGCCATTTATATAATGTTTACATATCCTACATTACTCATCTCATATATATATATATATGTGTATATACTGTACTCCATACCATCTACTGCATCTTGCCTATGCCGGTCAGCCATCACTCATCCATATATTTATATGTACATACTCGTATTCATTCCTTTACTCTTGTGTGTATAAGGTAGTTGTTGTGAATTTGTTAGATTACTTGTTAGATACTACTGCATGGTCGGAACTAGAAGCACAAGCATTTCGCTACACTCGCATTAACATCTGCTAACCATGTGTATGTGACAAATAAAATTTGATTTGATTTGATTTGAAGGTGAAGGCTATATTACATGGATTTACTGTGAAGGTGGAGGCTATATTACATGGATTTATTGTGAAGGTGAAGGCTATATTACATGGATTTATTGTGAAGGTGTAGGCTATATTACATGGATTTATTGTGAAGGTGGAGGCTATATTACATGGATTTATTGTGAAGGTGTAGGCTATATTACATGGGTTTATTGTGAAGGTGTAGGCTATATTACATGGATTTATTGTGAAGGTGTAGGCTATATTACATGGATTTATTGTGAAGGTGGAGGCTATATTACATGGATTTATTGTGAAGGTGGAGGCTATATTACATGGATTTATTGTGAAGGTGTAGGCTATATTACATGGATGTATTGTGAAGGTGAAGGCTATATTACATGGATTTATTGTGAAGGTGTAGGCTATATTACATGGATTTATTGTGAAGGTGGAGGCTATATTACATGGGTTTATTGTGAAGGTGTAGGCTATATTACATGGATTTATTGTGAAGGTGAAGGCTATATTACATGGATTTATTGTGAAGGTGGAGGCTATATTACATGGATTTATTGTGAAGGTGGAGGCTATATTACATGGATTTATTGTGAAGGTGTAGGCTATATTACATTAATGTATTGTGAAGGTGAAGGCTATATTACATGGATTTATTGTGAAGGTGTAGGCTATATTACATGGATTTATTGTGAAGGTGGAGGCTATATTACATGGATTTATTGTGATGGTGTAGGCTATATTACATGGATTTATTGTGAAGGTGGAGGCTATATTACATGGATTTATTGTGAAGGTGGAGGCTATATTACATGGATTTATTGTGAAGGTGGAGGCTATATTACATTAATTTATTGTGAAGGTATATTACATGGATTTATTGTGATGGTGAAGGCTATATTACATGGATTTATTGTGAAGGTGGAGGCTATATTACATGGATTTATTGTGAAGGTGGAGGCTATATTACATGGATTTATTGTGAAGGTGGAGGCTATATTACATGGATTTATTGTGAAGGTGGAGGCTATATTACATGGATTTATTGTGATGGTGAAGGCTATATTACATGGATTTATTGTGAAGGTGGAGGCTATATTACATGGATTTATTGTGAAGGTGGAGGCTATATTACATGGGTTTATTAGACTTTATAAAATGTAGATGTTCCAAAGGTCCGCATTAGTGGTTTGTAGGCTGTGTGTGGAAGCCAGGAGATGCTAAATGATGAATTTTCGTGACCACCACAGACCTAGTCAGAACAAACTGTCCATTACATAAAACAATGCCCAACCTTTTCCTGATTGTCAGACAATGGAGAATATGAGTTATCAGAAATTCATCAACCCTCCCTTATAATGTAGCTTACTGTTTATAGTGAAGCTTGTTTTTCTTAGCTTACAGTGTCCACAGTGTACATACCACATGTGATTTGTGTAAATGTATATCCTGTTTATCATCTGTATATCCTGTTTATCATCTGTCTGTATATCCTGTTTATTGTGGAAGCACCATTTCACCAAGTCAAATTCCTGTACATGCAAAACAGGATATACAGACAGATGTTAAACAGGATATACAGACAGATCATAAACAGGATATACAGACAGATGATCAACAGGATATACAGACAGATGATAAACAGGATATACAGACAGATAATAATGTATTTGGTGAATAAAGGTGATTCTGATTTCCATTTTTGTTTGTCTCTGCCTCCAGGGTTGCTTCGTCTTCTCCTTGGTCAAATATAAACCTTTGACGTACAACAAGGTTTACGAGTACCCGGACTGGTCAATTGGTGTGGGCTGGACTCTGGCCCTGGCTTCTATGATCTGTATTCCTATGGTGGTGGTCATCAAGATCATCCAGTCTGATGGACCACTCATAGAGGTTAGTACTCAATCCATATAGCTCCTAGACCCTGGCCCCTAGCTCCTACCCCCTTAGCCCTACCCCTAGGCCCCTACCCCCAGGCCCTGGTCCCTACTCCTAGGCCCCTACTCCTAGACTCTGGCCCTACCCCTAGAACCCTACCCCTGGCCCCTAGACCCTGGCCCCTACTCCTAGACCCTGGCCCCTACCACTAGGCCCATACCCCTAGACCCTGACCCTACTCCTAGACCCTGGCACCTACTCCTAAACCCCTACCCCTAGAACTCTAACCCTAAGCCCTAGACCCTGGCCCCTACTCCTAGCCCCTTGCCCCTACTCCTAGACCCTGGCCCCTACCCCTAGACCCTGGCCCCTACCACTAGACCCTGGCCCCTAGACCCTGGCCCCTACTCCTAGACCCTGGCCCCTACCACTAGGCCCATACCCCTAGACCCTGACCCTACTCCTAGACCCTGGCACCTACTCCTAAACCCCTACCCCTAGAACTCTAACCCTAAGCCCTAGACCCTGGCCCCTACTCCTAGCCCCTTGCCCCTACTCCTAGACCCTGTCCCCTACCCCTAGACCCTGGCCCCTACCACTAGACCCTGGCCCCTAGACCCTGGCCCCTACCCCAAGACCCTGGCCCCTACTCCTAGACCCTGGCCCCTACCACTAGGCCCCTACCCCTAGACCCTGGCCCATACTCCTAGACACTGGCCCCTAATCCTAGGCCCTGCCCCCTACCGCTAGGCCCTAGTCCCTACCCCCTGACCCCTAGACTCTAGGTCTGTCAAGAAATTGATAGCAGGTATAAGTATCTCCATCTTGACCTCTGTCTGGTATACTGTACCCCTGTTCAATAGAAGTTGGTGTGGAGGTCTTTTCTCATGTCCATCCATCTATAACAGATACACTTACAGTCGTATAATCATCCTTGTATATTGGTATTTACTGTGAAGTTAAACAGAGTTTTTCTTTTATTTCTCCCTCCAGAGGATCAAGGCTGTGGCGGCTCCGCTAGGAGGTGCTAGCTCCCGTCCAGCTGACCACCGTTCTAAAGGCAAGGCTTGCGAGCTGGCCTACCCGCTGGACCCCAACGGGAACAACGGCCTGATCAAGCCCACCCACACTATTGTAGAAACCATGATGTGAGCGCTCTCTGTGAGAGGAAAGATTTTTTTTTTTTAAATACCCGCTTTCTATGTTATTATACTATATTATCGCTATACTAGTTGTAGGACCAGGTTTACATGTATCTGCACTAGGACGGTTCTTTTTGTTTTGTTTTCTACAGAGGAAGTTACATTATTGGGTTTCCTGTCTATGTTTTTAATATTTTTTATTAAACTATTGTTAAGAATATTACTGTTATTACGATTGGATGAAGTTAAAAGTAAAAGAATGTGATCTCCAAGTCACACGGAGCAGCAGTATCTTATAAGAATAGAATCAGACGTTCCTACTTCTTTTCCCCTGTAGAATTATAAGTGGTCTGTCTCTATTTTGGCGTGGATACTTTAAAAAAAAAAAGGGCCGTATAAAACCGGAAGAACGAAGCGTGTGTCGTGTTTTGAGCAGTAACATTTGACTATGTGATGTTGATGTATCTAGATCAACCTAGTTCCTCTCTTCTCAGCTTTAACTAATGTCTATAGTATGATAATATTGTGGCGGTGGTGCCTCTTGTATACAGTGAGATTAGTCGAGTGTGTTTGTCGTCGATGTTTGTTGTAAAATTACAGCTGAACCTGAACGTACCTCCACTACTAAGCTGAGTTCAGGGTCCAGAAAATCTCATCTACAGTTGCGGGCCACTAAAACAAAACAAACATGACACCCTGTACCAGTCTTCTGTGCCAGTCTGCTGTACCAGTCTTCTGTGCCAGTCTTCTGTGCCAGTCTGCTGTACCAGTCTGCTGTGCCAGTCTGCTGTACCAGTCTGCTGTACCAGTCTTCTGTGCCAGTCTGCTGTACCAGTCTTCTGTGCCAGTCTGCTGTACCAGTCTGCTGTACCAGTCTTCTGTGCCAGTCTGCTGTACCAGTCTGCTGTACCAGTCTTCTGTACCAGTCTTCTGTGCCAGTCTGCTGTACCAGTCTTCTGTGCCAGTCTTCTGTGCCAGTCTGCTGTACCAGTCTTCTGTGCCAGTCTGCTGTACCAGTCTGCTGTACCAGTCTTCTGTACCAGTCTTCTGTGCCAGTCTGCTGTACAGGGTTTTGTGACAAACAATTGCTAGAAGGCACTTGAGCATCTCGATGCAATTGTTTTGCCAGTATATATATATATAACACTGCGGGTGCAACCTAACTTTTTAGTGCCAGCAACTGTACTTGGCTGTGGAGGTACAGACCTGTCCTCCCTGTACAGTGTACTGTGTACATACAGTCAGCCCAACTCCATTTTAGACTAAACTACGTCGGTGTGGACACTACTGCTACGTACCATCCATCCATCCCAGTGCATACAGTAGCTACATCACTTGTGTTTAAAGTCTCTGGTTGATTATTTTCACTTAATAATTGAGCGAGTTTTCCTTTATTCTTTGTGTTTTAGTCTCTTGTCGTATTTCTGGCTATATATAGAGGACATGACATAGTGGCAAGTCAATAAGAAGCACAACAACATCACTATATAACGATTTTACCATCTCTTTATTCTGTCTCAACATCACTATATAACGATTTTACCATCTCTTTAGTCTGTCTCTCCATGGATTGATAGGAGCCTAAAGGACCTGCCATAATGATATTATAAATGAATGTATACTCCCCATACAGTAACTATTTAAGTACAAATTAATGTATACTCCCCATAGAGTAACCATTGAAGTACAAATTAATGTATACTCCCCATACAGTAAGCATTGAAGTACAAATTAATGTATACTCCCCATACAGTAACCATTGAAGTACAAATTATTGTATACTCCCCATACAGTAACCATTGAAGTACAAATTAATGTATACTCCCCATAGAGTAACCATTGAAGTACAAATTAATGTATACTCCCCATACAGTAACTATTTTTCATTAAGGAACCATCCAAATGCAAGCAAACCTCTTATCAATCAGATCTTTCCATTGAATTGTTGTAGGCTAGGTCAGTGAAATTCTGATGTAATTTATGAATATACTAACTAATAATATACACTCCCCTGCAGCCTTCTCACACTAAGTTTAGTTTTAAATATGATATTTTATTACAGCTTTTCAAAGAGGCAGAAACAATTCAAACAAAGCCTTTTGGGATTTGAAGCGTTATGAATCACAATGCAAAGATATTCTTCTTAGAATGGAATGTTGAAATGTGAAACCCCATGTAGTGAATGGAAACTTTGGTTGATTCTATTACATTGAGAAAAAAATAATATTTATTTGTTATTTTGTTGTATACAATTAGAAAACGTTTTTATTTTGATTGTTTTTCTATCAAATTTTTTGCCTTTTTTGTATTCAAAATGTAAAATGTAAAATGACCAGCCCGTCTCCAGTTACTAATACTTTCTGAGGATGAATCGTCATTTAACAACTTGCTGTTAATCAACAAAACTGCAATTTGTAATGTGCAATACTATGTAGAAAGATAAGTATGTTTTTCACTCTGTTTTTTAAACAGGTTGTACTTTTTACTTTCGAAGACGTATGGAGAAAAAAGAAAAAACACTTGCTAAAACAATGGGAGAGACAAAAAAAATAAATTTTCAGGGGCCAATGAAAACCACAAAATGTTATGCCATAATATCAACAAAGAAACAACGTTCATTGCCGTAGTATCATTCTCTGTCATAACACACACACACACACAATTCATCTTTATCAAAAGATATATACAAATATTGTTGCAATGAAAGTAATCCTGCCATTTTATAATTACTGACGCAATGCTTTCTGGTAGTCTGAATTGACCTGTGAAGTACAGGTGACATTCTAAAATGATGCTGCCACCAAACTTAGGCCTACCTGTGATTCAAAGGGGTTAAATGTGGCATGACATTTCGGTTGAATGCATTCAGTTGTGCAACTGACTAGGTATTTCCTTTTTCTTTTACCATAGTGTTGTTAGTGTGTATAGGAGATTATGACCCGCAGAAATTAAACACCTTTAGTTAGCTAGCTAGATACCTGTAACAAATCACAAGTAGTTAGATAGCTAGATACCTGTAACAAATCGCTAGTAGTTAGCTAGCTAGATACCTGTAACAAATCACAAGTAGTTAGCTAGCTAGATACCTGTAACAAATCACTAGTAGTTAGCTAGCTAGATACCTGTAACAAATCACAAGTAGTTAGCTAGCTAGGTACCTGTAACAAATCACAAGTAGTTAGCTAGCTAGATACCTGTAACAAATCGCTAGTAGTTAGCTAGCTAGATACCTGTAACAAATCACAAGTAGTTAGCTAGCTAGATACCTGTAACAAATCACAAGTAGTTAGCTAGCTAGATACCTGTAACAAATCACAAGTAGTTAGCTAGCTAGATACCTGTAACAAATCACAAGTAGTTAGCTAGCTAGATACCTGTAACAAATCACAAGTAGTTAGCTAGCTAGATACCTGTAACAAATTACAAGTAGTTAGCTAGCTAGATACCTGTAACAAATCGCTAGTAGTTAGCTAGCTAGGTGCCTTACAGGTGCCGTTTCAAAGAAGCTCACTGAAAACCAAATGAAAAAGCATTATTACGGTGAAGATAATGGCACCCAGTCCATCGCTGGAGATTGGAGAAGTCTATCACAGATAGAAAGCATAATGTTAAACTTCTTTAACTCTCCTGCCTCATATACATTACATTACATATCTTTATAAGAATGTACAAGGGGAAATGTTTTTAATCCATAAAGAAGAAACCTTTTTAAAATACAATTTGAAATATGTTATTTTTTATTTCTATGGCGCTAAATAACCTGTAAAGCAAAAATGTGTATTTAAAACGAGGGTTTTACTGAGAAAAATGTAAAACCTTTTTATTTCTAAATAAAATAAATATATTTGGTAAAAAGCCTTTGCTTTTCTCATGTGCAGTGAGAGTGTCCCATGGTGAGTCTATAGGCCACATAATAAAGCAGTGAGCTTGCACTTTAGTCATTCAACATCATAATTATCCACATAATAAATCATAATGATAGATTGGATTTATATTGTGCTTTTCCAGATGCATTACATAGCAAAGTGGGGGGAAACTCAACAAACCTCATCCACCACCAATGTGTAGCACCCATCCGCTATCATTGCGGAGAGGTGAGGAGGACCTATTGCTGGGAGTATGGACCCTGTGCTCCCTCCCAAATCCCCGCCTGACCCCCCACTAGGGGGCTAAAGCCGCTACACCGCAAGCTTATCCAGGGCAGTTTATCCTCTTGTCCCCTATGACCCCCACAACAATGCTGCTTCCAAGACGTATGACCTAAGAGGCTTGTATAGTTTGTACTACACATTAAACATTGTGTCTTAGTGTCACACGCAGGTTGAGACATACTCTTGTCCTAAAGAATGTTGCTACATAAAATAGCTCTCCCACATTTCACGTAAAGATGCACAATTTGGCAGGCCTAGAACGGAGATGCTACAGAGAGACGCTCTCTTATCCAGAGACACTTACAGTAGTGAGTACATGCATCTTCGTACTGTAGGAATCGAACGCACTAGCCTAGCGTTGCAAACACCACACTCTACCGAATCAAATCAAAGTGTATTTGTCACATGCTCCGAAAATAACAGGTGTAGACCTTACAGTGAAATGCTTACTTACAACCCCTTAACCAACAGTGCAATTTTTAAGTATAAAATAGGTATTAGGTGAACAATAAACAAGTAATGAAATAAAAAAAACAGTAAAAAGTGAAAATAACAGTAGCGAGGCTATATACAGTAGAGAGGTTATATACAGTAGAGAGGCTATATACAGTAGAGAGATTATATATAGTAGGGAGGTTATATACAGTAGCGAGGCTATATACAGTAGGGAGGCTATATACAGTAGGGAGGTTATATACAGTAGGGAGGCTATATACAGTAGGGAGGTTATAAACAGTAGCGAGGCTATATACAGTAGGGAGGTTATATACAGTAGAGAGGCTATATACAGTAGAGAGGCTATATACAGTAGGGAGGCTATATACAGTAGGGAGGTTATATACAGTAGAGAGGCTATATACAGTAGGGAGGCTATATACAGTAGGGAGGTTATATACAGTAGCGAGGCTATATACAGTAGGGAGGGTATATACAGTAGGGAGGTTATATACAGTAGCGAGGCTATATACAGTAGGGAGGTTATATACAGTAGGGAGGCTATATACAGTAGGGAGGTTATATACAGTAGGGAGGTTATATACAGTAGAGAGGCTATATACAGTAGGGAGGTTATATACAGTAGCGAGGCTATATACAGTAGGGAGGTTATATACAGTAGGGAGGCTATATACAGTAGGGAGGTTATATACAGTAGCGAGGCTATATACAGTAGGGAGGTTATATACAGTAGCGAGGCTACATACAGTAGCGAGGCTATATACAGTAGGGAGGCTATATACAGTAGCGAGGCTATATACAGTAGGGAGGTTATATACAGTAGGGAGGTTATATACAGTAGAGAGGCTATATACAGTAGAGGGGCTACATACAGTAGAGAGGCTATATACAGTAGGGAGGTTATATACAGTAGGGAGGTTATATACAGTAGGGAGGTTATATACAGTAGAGAGGCTATATACAGTAGAGAGGCTATATACAGTAGAGGGGCTACATACAGTAGAGAGGCTATATACAGTAGGGAGGTTATATACGGGTGGTTCTGGTACAGAGTAAATGTGGGGGGGCACCGGTTAGTCGGGCTAATTGAGGTAATATGTACATGTAGGTAGAGGTCAAGTGACAATGCATAGATGATAAACAGAGAGTAGCAGCAGCGTAACAGAGGGGTTGGCGAGTGGTGGGTGGCGGGACACAATGCAAATAGTCCGGGTAGTCAATGTGCGGGGGCACCGGTTAGTCTGGCAAATTGAGGTAATATGTACTTGAATGTACTTGAAATCAAATAAAATGTATTGGTCACATACACATGGTTAGCAGATGTTGATGCGAGTGTAGCGAAATGCTTGTGCTTCTAGTTCCGACCGTGCAGTAGTATCTAACAAGTAATCTAGCAATTTGACAACTACCTTATACACACAAGAGTAAAGGAAAAGTTTAATAAATAATACATAAAAAAACTAAATACTGCATAGTTTCCTAAGAACGCGAAGCGAGGCGGCCATCTCTGTCGGCGACGGAACTGTACTGAGCCACATGGCGATCTCACCGTACATAAGGACAACTTGAAGACACGGCTAGTTATTTGCCAACCAATGAACACGATCATGGTTTACAAAATAAAATTTGGATAAATGTTACAGATACACATTTACATAGCATGTTACAAATGCTACGTAAATATGTATCTGCGAGAAGATGAAATCTAGAAAAAAACTAAATGTTCCCATTAATTAAAAGCAACGCTAGTCCATTATTATAATTCATAAACACAGCAGGTATGCAAGGGACACATTGAGTGGTTGTAGAAAATGAAGATATAGATAATGTTTTTCTTTTTTTTCTTTTTTCTGTCTTGGAATGAGCTTGACCTATGGAGACATAGTCTGGTCCCAGATCAGTTTATGCTGTCCTGACTCACCACACGAGTTAGTAAAACAGCACAATCAGATCTGGGACCAGACTAGAGAATCCAAGCTTCGTCAATCAGATTAGCAACGCAGACCCACATTCTCCTACTGTACCTGTGATCCTGGCTCCCTACGCTGTGATGAAGATTGGATAAGACTTGATGTGTTCGTTAGAGCTTCTAACAGATTCTCTCCTATTTATTTTCCCAAGTACCTTATAAAGACCAAACTGATTGATGTGACAATATATGACCTCAATTGTACTACTGTTCTTCATACCATTGCTTTGTGCTGTTATTTACTGGTTTTTACATTTCTAGTGATGGAAAAATAAAAACATATTTTTAGTAAGTATCCTTTGCTTTGATAGGTGACATTTGTAATTTGACAACTTTGTGAGGGGAAAAGTAAAAATAAACATATTTAAAAATATATATATTGTGGGTTTGTTAACTTTTTTTGGACATAATATGGTAAATATCTTAATATTTTCTATATAAATATAATATCAGAAACCAGGTATCATTATGTACTGTAGGCTTTAGTCATTTCAGCATCCATCACCCAAAATACCTGGTTTATAATAGGAGAAGCCTGATGAATTTGCAGTATAATGTCTTAAACTGTGTCACATAGTGTGACAATAAGGTGATGAAACTCACTTCTATACCCTTTCATACCATGATTTACCAGCATGATTGTAATGTAAACCCAAGTCTCAAACATTATAACCATATGTTTTTCTTGGACCCAATATCTGAAGATGAAGCCTCATGATCAAAGATTTCACACACTGATCTGGGCCTGTATTCACAGTGTCTCAGAGAAGGACCCCTCTGTCCACATAATCTTATTCATTATCATGTAAAAAGCTAAACTAGTCCTATATCAGCACTTCTACTCTGTGACCACAGGCCCTGATCCCTGGCTGAAGAGATATGTTAGCCCTGGGGAAGATAGTCTATTCTTAAAATAAACACAAAAGTTATTTCTTCAAGTAAGGTTTAGTTTAGTTTTCCATTCTGTGTCTGCCAGATTTGTCCAGGAAGAGCTTATTATGGCAGAGAATATATCTGTGGAAAGATTTGGCATGTGCGCTCTGTTATAACAATAACAAAACTTATTTACTCTTGCGTTCCTCTTGTTCTTGCCTTTATGCAACTCAGATGTTCAAAAAGTTATAATTCATAGAAACATATTTCAATCTGACATCATCAGATCCCCCAAAAAAGGTTGCAAAAAGGTCTCTAATCTTTAATTTTAGTTTCATAAGTTTTAACCTTTTAGGAGTTTCATGTCTGTCTCTCTGTCTCTCTGTGTGGAGATACTCTCTCTCTCTCTCTCTCTCTGTGTGGAGATTCTGTGTTGCTTTGCGTTCCTCTGACTGGGTGAAAAACAGGAAATGAGTGACAGTTGACATCTGCCTGCAGTAGCAGGATGCCTCTGTTCTGCTCTGCTTTGTCCAGACTGGAGATAGACAACTGCTGTGTGTTGCAGGCAAGGGTGAGGGTTGTATTCATTAGGGCACACCGTAGCAACAGCGTTTCTTATTCGGCAAGTTCAGGCAGTCCCTCGTCGTTTCAGTCCTTTTTCTTCCATTTTTGGGTGGCTGATGAATCCCTGCTGTTTGTTTTGTGCAGGCAGGGCAGGTTGAGGCCAAGCAGCGAGAGAAGTGGTGGGAAAACACAGTAATGTTACCCTAGCCTCTAATCTTAGAAAACGTATATTGTTCTTCTCAGAAAGTGCTGAAAAAAAAAACTCACACTCTGTAGGCAAAGTCACAAAACAACACATGTGTGTTGAGGTATGTTAACAAGTCTAAACACAATTTTGAAGAGTGTGTGTTTGAGTACATAGTGTATGTACTCTCAGCATTACGTCAAGGAAGGCGCAAAGGCATACATACTTAAGAACCCAGGTTACCAGTGCACTACATTAAGAACCCAGGTTACCTCTCCACTACAGTTTGAACCCAGTTTACCTCTCCACTACAGTAAGAACTCAATTTACCTCTGCACTACAGTAAGAACCCAGTTAACCTCTGCACTACAGTAAGAACCCAGTTTACCTCTGCACTAGAGTTTGAACCCAGTTTACCTCTGTACTACAGTTTGAACCCAGTTTACCTCTGTACTACAGTTTGAACCCAGTTTACCTCTGCACTACAGTTTGAACCCAGTTTACCTCTAGACTACATCAAGAACCCAGTTAACCTCTGCACTACAGTAAGAACCCAGTTTACCTCTGCACTACAGAAAGAACCCAGGTTACTCCTGCACTACAGTAAGAACCCAGTTTAACCTCTGCACTACAGATTGAACCCAGTTTACCTCGGCACTACAGTAAGAACCCAGTTTACCTCAGCACTACAGTTTGAACCAAGTTTACATCTCCACTACAGTTTGAAAGCAGTTTACCTCTGCACTACAGATTGAACCCAGTTTACCTCTGCACTACAGTAAGAACCCAGTTTACCTCTGCACTACAGTTTGAACCCAGATTACCTCTGAACTACAGTTTGAACCCAGTTTACCTCTCTAATACAGTTTGAACCCAGTTTACCTCTCTAATACAGTTTGAACCCAGTTTACCTCTGCACTACAGTTTGAACCCAGTTTACCTCTCATCTACAGTTTGAACCCAGTTTACCTCTGCACTACATTAAGAACCCAGGTTACCTCTCCACTACAGTAAGACTCTAGTTTACCTCTCCAATACAGTTTGAACCTAGTTTACCTCTCCACTACAGTAAGAACCCAATTTACCTCTGCACTACAGTAAGAAACCAGTTTACCTCGCCACTAGATTAAGAAACCAGTTGACCTCTGCACTACAGAAAGAACCCAGTTAACTTCTGCACTACAGTAAGAACCATAGTTTACCTCTGCACTACAGTTTGAACCCAGTTTACCTCTGCACTACAGTTTGAACCCAGTTTACCTCTGCACTACAGTTTTAACCCAGTTTACCTCGCCACTACAGTAAGAATCCAGTTTACCGCTGCACTACAGTTTAAACCCAGTTTACCTCTCCACTACAGTTTGAACCTAGTTTACCTCTGCACTACAGTAAGAACCCAGGTTACCTCTGCACTACAGTTTGAACCCAGTTTACCTCGCTGTTACAGTAAGAACGCAGTTTACCTCTGCACTACAGTTTGAACCCAGATTACCTCTGAAACACAGTTTGAACCCAGTTTACCTCGCCATGACAGTAAGAACCCAGTTTACCTCGACACTACAGTTTGAACCCAGTTTACCTCTGCACTACAGTGGGTTCAAACTTTAGTGCAGACAGTTTGAAACAAGCACTACAGTTTGAACCAAGTTTACATCTGCACTACAGTTTTACCCCAGTTTACCTCTGCACTACAGCTTGAATGCAGTTCACCTCTGCACTACAGTTTGAACCCAGTTTACCTCTGCACTACAGTTTGAACCCAGTTTACGTCTCCACTACAGTAAGAACCCAGGTTACCTCTGCACTACACTTTGAACCCAGTTTACATCTGCACTACAGTTTGAACCCAGGTTACCTCGCCACTACAGTAAGGACCCAGTTTACCTCTGCACTACAGTTTTAACCCAGTTTACCTCTGCACTACAGTAAGAACCCAGGTTACCTGTGCACTACAGTTTGAACCGAGTTTACCTCTGCACTACAGTTTGAACCCAGTTTACATCTGCACTACAGTTTGAACCCAGTTTACCTCTGCGCTACAGTTTGAACCCAGTTTACCTATGCGCTACAGCAAGAACCCAGTTTACCTCTGCACCCCCTTTTGAACCCTGTTTACCCCTGCACTAAATTTTGAAAGCAGTTTACCTCTGCACTACAGTTTGAACCCAGTTTACCTCTGCACTACAGTTTGAACCCAGTTTACCTCTGCACTACAGTAAGAGTCCAGTTTACTTCTGCACTACAGATTGAACCCAGTTTACCTCTGCACTACAGTAAGAACCAAGTTTACTCTGCACTACAGTTTGAACCTAGTTTAACTATGCGCTACAACAAGAACTCAGTTAACCTCTGCACTACAGTAAGAACCCAGTTTACCTCTGCACTACAGTTTGAACCCAGATTACCTCTGAACTACAGTAAGAACCCAGTTTACCTCTCATCTACAGTTTGAACCCAGTTTACCTCTGCACTACATTAAGATCCCAGGTTACCTCTCCACTACAATAATAACCCAGTTTACCTCTCTAATACAGTTTGAACCCAGTTTACCTCTCATCTACAGTTTGAACCCAGTTTACCTCTCCACTACAGTAAGAACCCAATTTACCTCTGCACTACAGTAAGAACCCAGCTTACCTCTGCACTACAGTAAGAATCCAGTTTACCTCGCCACTACAGTTTGAACGCAGTTTACCTCTGCACTACAGTTTGAACCCAGTTTACCTCTGCACTACAGTTTGAACGCAGTTTACCTCTGCACTACAGTTTGAACCCAGTTTACCTCTGCACTACAGTTTGAACGCAGTTTACCTCTGCACTACAGTTTGAACCCCGTTTACCTCTGCACTACAGTGAGGACCCCGTTTACCTCGCCACTACAGTAAGAACCCAGTTTACCTCTGCACTACAGCAAGAATCTAGTTTATCTCTGCACTACAGTTTGAACCCAGTTTACCTCTGCACTACAGTTTGAACGCAGTTTACCTCTGCACTACAGTTTGAACGCAGTTTACCTCTGCACTACAGTTTGAACCCAGTTTACCTCTGCATTACAGTTTGAACGCAGTTTACCTCTGCACTACAGTTTGAACCCCGTTTACCTCTGCACTACAGTGAGGACCCAGTTTACCTCTGCACTACAGTTTGAATCCAGTTTACCTCTGCACTACAGTTTGAACCCAGTTTACCTCTCCACTACAGTAAGGAGCCAGTTTACCTATGCGCTACAGCAAGAACTCAGTTTACCGCTGCACTACAGTTTGAACCCAGTTTACCTCTGCACTACAGTTTGAACCCAGTTTACCTCGCCTCTACAGTAAGGACCCAGTTTACCTCTGCGCTACAGTTTGAACCCAATTTACCTATGTGCCACAGCAAGAACCCAGTTTACCTCTCCACTACATTTTGAACGCAGTTTACCTCTGCACTATAGTAAGAATCCAGTTTACCTCTGCACTACAGTTTGAACGCAGTTTACCTCTGCACTACAGTTTGAACCCAGTTTACCTCGCCACTACAGTAAGAACCCAGTTTACCTCTCCACTACAGTTTGAACCCAGTTTATCCCTGCACTACATTTTAAACCTAGTTTACCTCGGCACTGCACTTTGAACCCAGTTTACATCTGCACTACAGTTTGAACCCAGTTTACCTCTGCCCTACAGTTTTAACGCAGTTTACCTCTTCACTACAGCTTGAACCCAGTTTACCTCGCCACTACAATAAGAACCAAGCTTACCTCTGCACTACAGTAAGAATCCAGTTTACCTCGCCACTACAGTTTGAACGCAGTTTACCTCTGCACTACAGTTTGAACCCAGTTTACCTCTGCACTACAGTTTGAACGCAGTTTACCTCTGCACTACAGTTTGAACCCAGTTTACCTCTGCACTACAGTTTGAACGCAGTTTACCTCTGCACTACAGTTTGAACCCCGTTTACCTCTGCACTACAGTGAGGACCCAGTTTACCTCGCCACTACAGTAAGAACCCAGTTTACCTCTGCACTACAGCAAGAATCCAGTTTATCTCTGCACTACAGTTTGAACCCAGTTTACCTCTGCACTACAGTTTGAACGCAGTTTACCTCTGCACTACAGTTTGAACGCAGTTTACCTCTGCACTACAGTTTGAACCCAGTTTACCTCTGCACTACAGTTTGAACGCAGTTTACCTCTGCACTACAGTTTGAATTCCGTTTACCTCTGCACTACAGTGAGGACCCAGTTTACCTCTGCACTACAGTTTGAATCCAGTTTACCTCTGCACTACAGTTTGAACCCAGTTTACCTCTCCACTACAGTTTGAAACCAGTTTACCTCGCCACTACAGTAAGGAGCCAGTTTACCTCTACACTACAGTTTGAACCCAGTTTACCTCTTCACTACAGTTTGAACACAGTTTACCTCGCCACTACAGTAAGAACCCAGTTTACCTCTGCACTACAGTAAGAATCCAGTTTACCTCTGCACTACAGTTTGAACGCAGTTTACCTCTGCATTGCAGTTTGAACCCAGTTTACCTCGCCACTACAGTAAGAACCCAGTTTACCTCTGCACTACAGCAAGAATCCAGTTTACCTCTGCACTACAGTTTGAACCCAGTTTACCTCTGCACTACAGTTTGAACGCAGTTTACCTCTGCACTACAGTTTGAACGCAGTTTACCTCTGCACTACAGTTTGAACCCAGTTTACCTCTCCACTACAGTTTGAACCCAGTTTACCTCTGCACTACAGTGAGGACCCAGTTTACCTCTGCACTACAGTTTGAACCCAGTTTACCTCCACTACAGTTTGAACCCAGTTTACCTCTCCACTACAGTTTGAACCCAGTTTACCTCGCCCTTACAGTAAGGACCCAGTTTACCTCTGCACTACAGTTTGAACCCAGTTTACCTCGGCACTACACTTTGAACCCAGTTTACCTCTGCACTACAGTTTGAACCCAGTTTACCTCTGCACTACAGTTTTAACGCAGTTTACCTCGCCACTACAGTTTGAACCCAGTTTACCTCGCCACTACAGTAAGAACCCAGTTTACCTCTGCACTACAGTAAGAATCCAGTTTCCCTCTGCACTACAGTTTGAACCCAGTTTACCTCGCCACTACAGTAAGAACCCAGTTTACCTCTGCACTACAGTTTGAACGCAGTTTACCTCTGCACTACAGTTTGAACCCAGTTTACCTCTCCACTACAGTAAGAACCCAGTTTACCTCTCCACTACAGTTTGAACCCAGTTTACCTCTGCACTACAGTAAGAATCCAGTTTACCTCTGCACTACAGTTTGAACGCAGTTTACCTCTGCACTACAGTTTGAACCCGGTTTACCTCGCCACTACAGCAAGGACCCAGTTTACCTCTGCACTACAGTTTTAACCCAGTTTACCTCTGCACTACAGAAAGAACCCAGTTTACCTCTGCACTACAGTAAGAATCCAGTTTACCTCTGCACTACAGTTTGAATGCAGTTTACCTCTGCACTGCAATTTGAACCCGGTTTACCTCGCCACTACAGTAAGAACCCAGTTTACCTCTGCACTACAGTAAAATACCAGTTTACCTCTGCACTACAGTTTGAACCCAGTTTACCTCTGCACTACAGTTTGAACGCAGTTTACCTCTGCACTACAGTTTGAACCCAGTTTACCTCTCCACTACAGTAAGAACCCAGTTTACCTCTCCACTACAGTTTGAACCTGGTTTACCTTTGCACTACATTAAGAACCCAGTTTACCTCTCCACTACAGTTTGAACCCGGTTTACCTCTGCACTACATTAAGAGCCCAGTTTACCTCTGCACTACAGTTTGAACCCAGTTTACCTTTGCACTACAGTTTGAACCCAGTTTAATTCTGCACTACAGTAAGAACCCAGTTTACCTCTGCACTACCGAAAGAACCCAGTTTACCTGTGCACTACAGAAATAACCCAGTTTACCTCTGCATTACAGAAAGAACCCAGTGTACCTCTGCACTACAGAAAGAACCCAGTTTACCTCTGCACTACAGAAAGAACCCAGTTTACCTCTGCACTACAGAAAGAACCCAGTTTACCTCTGCACTACAGAAAGAACCCAGTTTACCTCTCCACTACAGTAAGAACCCAGTTTACCTCGCCACTACAGTAAGAACCCAGTTTACCTCTGCACTACAGTAAAATACCAGTTTACCTCTGCACTACAGTTTGAACCCAGTTTACCTCTGCACTACAGTTTGAACGCAGTTTACCTCTGCACTACAGTTTGAACCCAGTTTACCTCTCCACTACAGTAAGAACCCAGTTTACCTCTCCACTACAGTTTGAACCTGGTTTACCTTTGCACTACATTAAGAACCCAGTTTACCTCTCCACTACAGTTTGAACCCGGTTTACCTCTGCACTACATTAAGAGCCCAGTTTACCTCTGCACTACAGTTTGAACCCAGTTTACCTTTGCACTACAGTTTGAACCCAGTTTAATTCTGCACTACAGTAAGAACCCAGTTTACCTCTGCACTACAGTAAGAACCCAGTTTACTCCTGCACTACAGTAAGAACCCAGTTTTCCTCTGCTCTACTTTTAAGGGGTGTCAGGGTAGCCCGGTGGTTAGAGCAGCCTTGTAACTGGAGGGTTGCAAGTTCGAATCCCCGAGCTGACAAGGACAAATCTGTCTTTCTGCCCCTGAACAAGGCAGTTAACCCACTGCTCCTAGGCCTTCATTGAAAATAAGAATTTGTTCATAACTAACTTGCCTAGTTAAATAAAGGTACAATAAATATAAAAATAAGAACCCAGTTTACCTCTGCTCTACAGTAAAGACCCAGTTTACCTCTGCTCTACAGTAAAGACCCAGTTTACCTCTGCTCTACAGTAAAGACCCAGTTTACCTCTGCACTACAGTAAAGACCCAGTTTACCTCTCCACTAAAGTAAGAACCCAGTTTACCTCTCCACTACAGTTTGAACCTGGTTTACCTCTGCACTACAGAAAGAACCCAGTTTACCTCTCCACTACAGTTTGAACCCGGTTTACCTCTGCACTACATTAAGAGCCCAGTTTACCTCTGCACTACAGTTTGAACCCAGTTTACCTTTGCACTACAGTTTGAACCCAGTTTAATTCTGCACTACAGTAAGAACCCAGTTTACCTCTGCACTACCGAAAGAACCCAGTTTACCTGTGCACTACAGAAATAACCCAGTTTACCTCTGCACTACAGAAAGAACCCAGTTTACCTCTGCACTACAGAAAGAACCCAGTTTACCTCTGCACTACAGAAAGAACCCAGTTTACCTGTGCATTACAGAAAGAACCCAGTGTACCTCTGCACTACAGAAAGAACCCAGTTTACCTCTGCACTACAGAAAGAACCCAGTTTACCTCTGCACTACAGAAAGAACTCAGTTTACCTCTGCACTACAGAAAGAACCCAGTTTACCTGTGCATTACAGAAAGAACCCAGTGTACCTCTGCACTACAGAAAGAACCCAGTTTACCTCTGCACTACAGAAAGAACCCAGTTTACCTCTGCACTACAGAAAGAACCCAGTTTACCTCTGCACTACAGAAAGAACCCAGTTTACCTGTGCATTACAGAAAGAACCCAGTGTACCTCTGCACTACAGAAAGAACCCAGTTTACCTCTGCACTACAGAAAGAACCCAGTTTACCTCTGCACTACAGAAAGAACCCAGTTTACCTCTGCACTACAGTAAGAACCCAGTTTACCTCTGCACTACAGTAAGAACCCAGTTTACTCCTGCACTACAGTAAGAACCCAGTTTTCCTCTGCTCTACTTTTAAGGGGTGTCAGGGTAGCCTGGTGGTTAGAGCAGCCTTGTAACTGGAGGGTTGCAAGTTCGAATCCCCGAGCTGACAAGGACAAATCTGTCTTTCTGCCCCTGAACAAGGCAGTTAACCCACTGCTCCTAGGCCTTCATTGAAAATAAGAATTTGTTCATAACTAACTTGCCTAGTTAAATAAAGGTACAATAAATATAAAAATAAGAACCCAGTTTACCTCTGCTCTACAGTAAAGACCCAGTTTACCTCTGCTCTACAGTAAAGACCCAGTTTACCTCTGCTCTACAGTAAAGACCCAGTTTACCTCTGCTCTACAGTAAAGACCCAGTTTACCTCTGCACTACAGTAAAGACCCAGTTTACCTCTGCTCTACAGTAAAGACCCAGTTTACCTCTGCACTACAGTAAAGACCCAGTTTACCTCTGCACTACAGGTTTCAAGCATTTAAGCAAAAAATGAAATTGCCTTCCACCCCTACTTAAACATTATACTACAACAGCAGCAGTGTATTTGCGTGTGTTTGGGATAGTGTAAATACTGTATCAACAACAATTCATGTCTATAAATCTGGAAATTTGTCAACTTACCTTCAGGGTCTCTATTCAATCCACATCACAGAGGTTCACCGTTAGTGTGATTCAAACCGACTGCATTCTCGGCTCAATCGAAAATTACCTTTAAATTATATACAGTAGTTCAATCTGTAACTCTAGGTTGCAATAAACATATTTAAATAACAACCTTTAATTTTCACTTTTGACACAAACATGTAGAAAAAAAAAAGATGTCCTTGTTTATTTTTATTTTTTATCTTGTTTTACCTTCATTTTTTTTCCTTCATAAAAAAACAAACAAACGGTACATCATCAGTCCAAACGTTTCTTTTCTTTCTTGTGCTTCGATCCATCGAGGGAGAAAACATAATCTATAAAAAATACTATACAGAGAATAGAACTTTAATAAACACATTTAAAAAATACACACTATCAACGCATACATCAATTTGACCTTTAAATGCATAGGGATGAGCAGTGGCTGACCTAGGCAGGAGCTCACCGGAGCTGAGTACAGGCACCTCAAAATGTTCTACTGCTTGAGTTCCTGTTCCTCTTATAGAATATTAGCTCAAAAGAATTGTGGAGCTGCTGCACCTAAATATAAACAGTACCAGCACCCAAAATGAGTACCAGTCCCTATTTCAGTCCAAGTCAAGCACTGGGGATAATCACATGTAAAATGCCTCAAAAGCTTGTTAAACTCAAACCTTAAGAAACCAGTTTTTTTGGGGCCACTTCATATGCGTAGAAAAACACTTGTCTTTCATCTCATAATTCGTACATGAATATACTTAGCAGTACATGTAACACTCTATTCTATTGAAGTGCTTTGAGAATGACCCTTTTAAAAGTTAGTACCCCCTTCGAGAAGAACAGGACCTGTTTTCCAAAGTCTTCCCAGTCCATATAACTCATTATGAACTGAAAAGCCAAAACTGATCCTAGATCAGCAACACTCCTCTGAGATGTTTTATGAATACAGGCCCAGAACTATGAAACTGCTCTGTGGATTTCTGGGTTTAGGACCTGGTTATCTGAGCTCATCCAACCACCTCAAGCAAAACACATGATTAACAATGGCCTTCCACTCCCAGGGACAGATTTTGTTTACATAAGAACGTATAGAGACACAGAACAGAGAGACACAGAACATAGAGAGAGACATAGAGAGAGACAGAACATAGAAAGACATAGAGAGAGACACAGAACAGAGATAGAGAGACACAGAAGAGAGACACAGAAGAGAGAGAGACACAGAACAGATAGAGACAGAACATAGAGAGAGACAGAACATAGAGAGAGACAGAACATGGAGAAAGAGAGACAGAACATGGAGAGAGAGAGACACAGAACATAGAGAGAGAGAGACACAGAACATAGAGTGAGAGAGAGACAGAACATAGAGAGAGAGACACACAGAACATAGAGACACAGAACGTAGAGAGAGACAGAACATAGAGAGAGATAGAACATGGAGAGAGAGAGACACAGAACATAGAGTGAGAGAGAGACAGAACATAGAGAGAGACACAGAACATTGAGAGACACAGAACATAGAGAGCGAGAGAGAGAGAGAACGAGAGAACGAGAGAGAGAGACAAAGTGGAGAGTTTTGTGATCAGCAGGACCAGGCCAGTTCCGTGGGCAATAATACAAGCTTGAACAGAGAAGGTGATTGTTCTTATGAGAATTCTCCAAAATCTCCAAGAACAATGAGAGCTATGTACTTTATAGACCCAACTGGTGCTTTCCAACTGGGTATAAACGGGACTCTGGGTACAAACGGGACTCTGGGTACAAACGGGACTCTGGGGATGTAAACCCTATCCCCTACAGTGCACTGTTTTTGACCAGGGCCCTTCAGGGCTCATAGTGCTCTGGTCATCAGTAGTGAACTACAGTGGATTGCGAAAGTATTCACCCCCTTGGCATTTTTCCTATTTTGTTGCCTTACAACCTGGAGTTAAAATAGATTTTTGGTGGTTTGTATCATTTGATTTACACAACATGCCTACTTTGAAGATGCAAAATATGTTTTATTGTGAAACAAACAAGAAATAAGACAAAAAAAAACAGAACTTGAGTGTGCGTAACTATTCACCCCCCCAAAGTCAATACTTTGTAGAGACACCTTTTGCAGCAATTACAGCTGCAAGTCTCTTGGGGTCTCTTGGGGTATGTCTCTATAAGCTTGGCACATCTAGCCACTGGGAATTTTGCCCATTCTTCAAGGCAAAACTGCTCCAGCTCCTTCAAGTTGGATGGGTTCCGCAGGTGTACAGCAATATTTAATTCATACCACAGATTCTCATTTGGATTGAGGTGTGGGCTTTGACTAGGCCATTCCAAGACATTTATTAAATGTTTCCACTTAAACCAATCAAGTGTTGCTTTAGCAGTATGCTTTGGGTCATTGTCCTGCTGGAAGGTGAACCTCCATCCCAGTCTCAAATCTTTTGAAGACTGAAACAGGTTTCCCTCAGGAATTGCCCTGTATTTAGCACCATCCATCATTCCTTCAATTCTGACCAATTTCCCAGTCCCTGTTGATGGAAAAACATACCCACAGCATGATGCTGCTACCACCATGCTTCACTGTGGGGATGGTATTCTCGGGGTGATAAAATAGCCAGATATAGCATTTTCCTTGATGGCCAAAAAGCTCAATTTTAGTCTCATCTAACCAGAGTACCTTCTTCCATATGTTTGGGGAGTCTCCAACATGCCTTTTGGCGAACACCAAACGTGTTTGCTTATTTTTATCTTTAAGCAATGGCTTTTTTCTGGCCACTCTTCCGTAAAGCCCAGCTCTGTGGACTGTACAGCTTAAAGTGGTCCTACGGACAGATACTCCAATCTCCGCTGTGGAGCTTTGCAGTTTGTTGTGGTGCCAAATTCTTGTTTTAATAATGGATTTAAACGTGCTCTGTGGGATGTTCAAAGTTTCTGATATTTTATTATAACCCAACCTTGATCTGTACTTCTCCACAACTTTGTCCCTGACATGTTTGGAGAGCTTGTTGGTCTTCATGGTGCCGCTTGCTTGGTAGTGCCCCTTGCTTAGCGCTGTTGCAGACTCTGGGGCCTTTCAGAACAGGTGTATATATATACTGAGATCATGTGACAGATCATGTGACACTTAGATTGCACACAGGTGGACTTTATTTAACTAATTATGTGACTTCTGAAGGTAATTGGTTGCACCAGATCTTATTTAGGGGCTTCATAGCAACGGGCGTGTATACAGTTGAAGTGGGAAGTTTACATACACCTTAGCCAAATACATTTAAACTCAGTTTTTAACAATTCCTGACATTTAATCCTAGTAAAAATTCCCTATCATAGGTCACTTTATTTTAAGAATGTGAAATGTCAGAATAATAGTAGAGAGAATTATTTATTTCAGCTTTTATTTCTTTCATCACATTCCCAGTGGGTCAGAAGTTTACATACACTCAATTCATATTTGGCAGCATTGCCATTAAATTGTTTAACTTGGGTCAAACATTTTGGGTAGCCTTCCACAAGCTTCCCACAATAAATTGGGTGAATTTTGGCCCATTCCTCCTGACAGAGCTGGTGTAACTGAGTCAGGTTTGTAGGCCTCCTTGCTTGCACACGCTTTTTCAGTTCTGCCCACAAATTTTCTATAGGATTGAGGTCAGGGCTTTGTGATGGCCACTCCATTACCTTGACTTTGCTGTCCTTAAGCCATTTTGCCACAACTTTGGAAGTATGCTTGGGGTCATTGTCCATTTGGAAGACCCATTTGCGACCAAGCTTTAACTTCCTGACTGATGTCATGAGATGTTGCTTCAATATATCCACATACTTTTCCTACCTCATGATGCCTTCTATTTTGTGAAGCGCACCAGTCCCTCCTGCAGCAAAGCACCCTCACAACATAATGCTGCCACCCTGTGCTTCACGGTTGGGATGGTGTTCTTCGTTGGGATGGTGTTCTTTGCAAGCCTCACTTTTTTTCCTCCAAACACAACAATGATCATTATGGCTAAGCAGTTCTATTTCTGTTTCATCAGACCAGAGGAAATTTCTACAAAAAGTACAATCTTTGTCCCTATGTGCAGTTGCAAACTGTAGTCTGGCTTTTTTATGGTGGTTTTGGAGCAGTGGCTTCTTCCTTGCTGAGCGGCCTTTCAGGTTATGTCGATATAGGACTCGTTCACTGTGGATATAGATACTTTTGTACCTGTTTCCTCCAGCATCTTCACAAGGTCCTTTGCTGTTGTTCTGGGATTGATTTGCACTTTTTGCATCAAAGTACGTTCATCTCTAGGAGACAGAACGCGTCTTCCTGAGCGGTATGACGGCTGTGTGGTCCCATGGTGTTTATACTTGCGTACTATTGTTTGTACAGAATAACGTGGTACCTTCAGGCGTTTGGAAATTGCTCCCAAGGATGAACCAGAATTGTGGAGGCCTACAATTTTTTTCTGAGGTCTTGGCTGATTTCTTTTGATTTTCCCATGATGTCAAGCAAAGAGGCACTTTGTTTGAAGGTAGGCCTTGAAATACATCCACAGGTACACCTCCAATTGACTCAAATGACCCAAGCTGTTTAAAGGCACAGTCCACTTAGTGTATGTAGAATTGTGATACAGTGCATTATAAGTGAAATAATCTGTCTGTAAACAATTGTTGGAAAAATTACTTGTGTCATGCACAAAGTAGATGTCCTGACCGACTTGCCAAAACTATAGTTTGTTAACAACAAATTTGTGGAGACGTTGAAAAACCAGTTTTAATGACTCTAACCTAAGTGTACGTAAACTTCCAACTTCAATTGTACATATGCACACACCCCTTTTACGTTTGTTTTTTTTATACGTTTTTGAAATAAGTAATTTTTTCTTTTCACTTCACCAATTTGGACTATTTTGTGTATGTCCATTACATGAAATCTGAATAAAAATCTATTTAAATGACAAGTTGTAATGCAACAAAATAGGAAAAATGCCAAGGGGGTGAATACTTTTGCAAGACACTGTATGTAGGGAACAGGGTGCCATTTGGGACGCAAACTAGGACATCATTTTCGAATTTCTCCAAGAATCTTTATGCTTGACTGTCATTGCTAACTAACTGGCATTGCTAGCTAGACATGCTAGAAGGTCAATGTTATTTAATGTTTCTGGAACCTCCTCCTGAGTCATTTAATTTACCAAGGGGCTGACTAAACATCTCATGTCAAGTTGCTACGACAGTAGCTATGTGTCTAATCTAGTTTGCTGCAGTGATGATGCATTACTGATAGGAACTCTCTTCTGGGGCTACAGAAGGTTTTGGAGAAAACTGTATAAAAGCAGAGCATTTTCTACAATATACTGTATGATGATGGCATTGTCCTGTTCTTCATTTACAAAAGCTCTGCATTGTTCTTCCTCGTTTGTGATTAATGAGGGTTCGACCTAAATATCAAGCCCAGCAGCAGTGGTATTCTTATTATATGATAAACGGAGCAACAACAACAAAAAATCTCAGGCTCAAAACCAATATTAATCGTAGTCATTGTTCATTGGTTAATAATTTGTTGTTCTAATCTCTAATGGCTATGACGCAGGCTACATAGCCATTAGTCATTAGTACAATGGAACATAGTTAATTCATACCAAAACTATAATCAGAGAGGTTGTAACTTCAGGTTGAAGTGGGGGGGTCAACTGAAAAACAGGCCTCGGTGACCTCTGTGCTTTAACCTCTTTTAACAGCAAGGCTAAAAAGTCTGGGAGCTGTGCTGGACGATTCTGTTATATTATGTTTAACTGGGAAGGTGAGTCTAAAATAGCCCCAGCTATTTTCCTCCCTGGGAAACATTTGCGATATTTGGCCGGTAAGGGTGGTAGAGTGGCAGTTTGGCTTCAGATCCGTTCACAGCAGACAGAGGACATCATGTGCCCTCCCAATTCCAATATGGCAAATATGATAGATGCTACATAGTGCCAGGATAGAGGGGTAGATGGAGGGACAAAGGGGTGGAGGGATAGAGGGATAGAGGGACAGAGGGATGGAGTGGTAGAGGGATGGAGGGGCGGATGGAGGGGTAGATGGAGTGGTAGAGGGATAGAAGGATGGAGGGATAGGGGGAGTTAGGGGGGAGTGACGAGCTCTACAGCAGAGTCTCACAACTCAATCGCTGGTTGAAAACCAGGACCAAGCCTGGCCTGTTGAGGAGTGACGGACTCCATCCTAGCTGGAGGGGTGCTCTCATTTTATCTACAAACATAGACAGGGCTCTAACTCCTCTAGCTTCACAATGAGATAGGGTGCAGGCCAGGCAGCAGGCTGTTAGCCAGCCTGCCAGCTTAGTGGAGTCTGCCACTAGCACAGTTAGTGTAGTCATCTCAGCTATCCCCATTGAGACCGTGTCTGTGCCTCGATCTAGGTTGGGCAAAACTGAACATGGTTGTGTTCGCCTTAGCAATTTCACTGGAATAAAGACCTCCTCCATTCCTGCCATTATTGAAAGAGATTGTGATACCTCACATCTCAAAATAGGGCTACTTAATGTTAGATCCCTCACTTCCAAGGCAGTTATAGTCAATGAACTAATCACTGATCATAATCTTGATGTGATTGGCCTGATTGAAACATGGCTTAAGCCTGATGAATTTACTGTGTTAAATGAGGCCTCACCTCCTGGTTACACTAGTGACCATATCCCCCGCGCATCCCGCAAAGGCAGAGGTGTTGCTAACATTTACGATAGCAAATTTCAATTTACAAAAACAAAAACAGTCATGAAATCTATGCAGCCTACTCAATCACTTTTTATAGCTGCTGTTTACAGGCCTCCTGGGCCATATTACAGCGTTCCTCACTGAGGTCCCTGAATTCCTATCGGACCTTGTAGTCATGGCAGATAATATTCACATTTTTGGTGACTTTGGAAAAGTCCACAGACCCACTCCAAAAGGCTTTCGGAGCCATCATCGACACAGTGGGTTTTGTCCGGACCTACTCACTGCCACAGTCATACTCTGGACCTAGTTTTGTCCCGTGGAATAAATGTTGTGGATCTTAATATTTTTCCTCATAATCCTGGACTATCGGACCACCATTTTATTACGTTTGCAATCGCAACAAATAATCTGCTCAGACCCCAAACAAGATACTGTCGCAAATCTAACTAAAAAGCAGCATTCCCCAAGACAATGTATACGAAACGCTTCAGTCTGGTTTTAGACCCCATCAGAGCACTGAGACTGCACTGCACTTGTGAAGGTGGTAAATTACCTCTTAATGGCATCAGACCGAGGCTCTGCATCTGTCCTCGTGCTCCTAGACCTTAGTGGTGCTTTTGATACCATCGATCACCACATTCTTTTGGAGAGATTGGAAACCCAAATTGGTCTACACGGACAAGTCCTGGCCTGGTTTAGATCGTATCTGTCGGAAAGATATCAGTTTGTCTCTGTGAATGGTTTGTCCTCTGACAAATCAACTGTACATTTCTGTGTTCCTCAAGGCTGAAGACTCATCTCTTCAGTAGGTCCTTTGATTGAGTCTAGTCTGGCCCAGGAGTGTGAAGGTGAACGGAAAGGCACTGGAGCAACGAAACGTCCTTGCTGTATTTGCCTCTCTCCACTGGGATTCTCTGCCTCTAACCCTATTACGGGGGCTGAGTCACTGGCTTAATGGTGCTCTTCCATGCCGTCCCTAGGGGTGCGTCGCTTGAGTGGGTTGAGTCACTGACGTGATCTTCCTGTCTGGGTTGGAGCCCCCCTTGGGTTGTGCCGTGGCGGAGATCTTTGTGGGCTATACTCGGCCTTGTCTCAGGATGGTAAGTTGGTGGTTGAAGATATCCCTCTAGTGGTGTGGGGGCTGTGCTTTGGCAAAGTGGGTGGGGTTATATCCTGCCTGTTTGGCCCTGTCCGGGGTATCGTCCGGACGGGGCCACAGTGTCTCCCGACCCCTCCTGTCTCAGCCTCCAGTATTTATGCTGCAGTAGTTTATGTGTCGGGGGGGCTAGGGTCCGTCTGTTATATCTGGAGTATTTCTCCTGTCTTATCCGGTGTCCTGTGTGAATTTAAGTATGCTCTCTAATGCTCTCTCTTTGTAGAGGGGTAGTGGTGGATGGAGGGATGGAGGGGTAGATAGAGGGGTAGAGGGATGGAGGGATGGAGGGGTAGAGGGGTAGAGGGGTAGTGGTGGATGGAGGGATGGAGGGATGGAGGGATGGAGGGGTAGAGGGGTAGAGGGGTAGAGGGATGGAGGGGTAGAGGGGTAGTGGAAGATGAAGGGGTAGATGGAGGGGTAGGGGGGTAGAGGGATGGAGGGGTAGAGGGGTAGTGGTGGATGGAGGGGTATATGGAGGGGTAGAGGGGTAGAGGGGGATGGAGGGGTAGTGGTGGATGGAGGGATGGATGGATGGAGGCATGGAGAGATGGAGGGGGTAGAGGGGTAGTGGTGGATGGAGGGATGGAGGGGTAGATGGAGGGGTAGAGGGGTAGAGGGGGATGGAGGGGTAGTGGTGGATGGAGGGCTGGAGGCATGGAGGGATGGAGGGGGTAGACAGAAAGGAGGACAAACCAAAGAAGCATCAGTAGGATAAACAAAGACAACCTGGAAGTGGTTTTACTCCTTGAAATATTATGTCTCTGAGTGTTGCTTGAGGGAAGCTGTAAATCCATTTGGCCAAAATTGTGAAATATGAAAGAACATCAATCAATACACACAAATAAAAAAATTATAACACTATACAAATACTTCTCCAACCACTGCCAGACCCCAGTATGTCCATATTAAAGTCTTTCCTCCAACCCACTGATAGACCCCAGTATGTGCATATTAAAGTCTATCCTCCAACCCACTGACAGACCCCAGTATGTCCATATTAAAGTCTTTCCTCCAACCACTGACAGACCCCAGTATGTCCATATTAAAGTCTTTCCTCCAACCACTGACAGACCCCAGTATGTCCATATTAAAGTCTTTCCTCCAACCACTGACAGACCCCAGTATGTCCATATTAAAGTCTTTCCTCCAACCACTGACAGACCCCAGTATGTCCATATTAAAGTCTTTCCTCCAACCCACTGATAGACCCCAGTATGTCCATGTCAACGTCTTTGCTGAAGGACCAAACACTTTCGTTTATATCACCCCCAATAGCAGCAGGCTTTCTTCTTGTGCATTGTCATCCTCCACCCTTTGTCCAAAGTGTGTGTGTGTTTTTGTGTCTGTGTGTGTGTTTCCATATGTATGTGTGGTTGCTTTTCCAGGCCAAATGGCTTCTGCTTTTCCATGATTCAAACAAACAAAATGAAAACATTTTCAGGCTACACTGAGTGTACAAAACATTAAGAACACCTGCTCTTTCCATGACATAGACTGACCAGGTGAATCCAGGTGAAAGCTATGGTCCCTTATTGATGTCACTTGTTAAATCCACTTCAATCAGTGTAGATGAAGGGGAGGAGACAGGTTGAAGAAGGATTTTTAAGCCTTGAGACAATTGAGACATGGATTGTGTATGTGTGTCATTCAGAGGGCAAGACAAATGATTGAAGCGGGGTATGGTAGAGATCCAACTTGATATTAGGAAGGTGTTCTTAATGTTTTGTCCACTCAGTGTATGTCATAGGTGAATTGCTTCTTCTTCTTGTTTGTAAGGGGTTGACACTGGCAGAATGGCAACACACGAAACACAAGACTTGGGGGAAAAATGCATCTGTAAAAAAAAGAAGTCTTCATTATTATTTTTTGCACCATGGTTAGTGGGGCTGAAGATACTTCTCAGAGTTCTGGGAGTCTGTAAGGATTGTATTTTGTTATTGTGTCCAGTGGCCATGAACAGTGTCTGTGACTCTGAGCCTGTTTCTCTGAGCCTGTTTCTCCGAGCCTGTATCTCAGTGTCTGTGGCTCTGAGCCTGTTTCTCTGAGCCTGTTTCTCCGAGCCTGTATCTCTGTGTCTGTGGCTCTGAGCCTGTTTCTCTGAGCCTGTTTCTCTGTGTCTGTGGATCTGAGCCTGTTTCACTGAGCCTGTTTCTCTGAGCCTGTTTCTCTAAACCTGTTTCTCTGAGCCTGTTTCACTGAGCCTGTTAGTCTGAGCCTGTTTCTCTGAGCCTGTTTCTCTGAGCCAGTTGTTGTGTCTGGTCTCAGGTTCAGGAATCTAGTAAATATGTCAACTTTTATTTTTTATTTGTATAGTAAAGTCACAGGTCTATAGTACTGCTCTGTCTTTAGTCACAGGTCTATAGTACTGCTCTGTGTCTTTAGTCACAGGTCTATAGTACTGCTCTGTGTCTTTAGTCACAGGTCTATAGTACTGCTCTGTGTCTTTAGTCACAGGTCTATAGTACTGCTCTGTGTCTTTAGTCACAGGTCTATAGTACTGCTCTGTGTCTTTAGTCACAGGTCTATAGTACTGCTCTGTGTCTTTAGTCACAGGTCTATAGTACTGCTCTGTGCCTTTAGTCACAGGTCTATAGTACTGCTCTGTGTCTTTAGTCACAGGTCTATAGTACTGCTCTGTGTCTTTAGTCACAGGTCTATAGTACTGCTCTGTGTCTTTAGTCACAGGTCTATAGTACTGCTCTGTGTCTTTAGTCACAGGTCTATAGTACTGCTCTGTGTCTTTAGTCACAGGTCTATAGTACTGCTCTGTGTCTTTAGTCACAGGTCTATAGTACTGCTCTGTGTCTTTAGTCACAGGTCTATAGTACTGCTCTGTGTCTTTAGTCACAGGTCTATAGTACTGCTCTGTGCCTTTAGTCACAGGTCTATAGTACTGCTCTGTGTCTTTAGTCACAGGTCTATAGTACTGCTCTGTGCCTTTAGTCACAGGTCTATAGTACTGCTCTGTGTCTTTAGTCACAGGTCTATAGTACTGCTCTGTGTCTTTAGTCACAGGTCTATAGTACTGCTCTGTGTCTTTAGTCACAGGTCTATAGTACTGCTCTGTGTCTTTAGTCACAGGTCTATAGTACTGCTCTGTGTCTTTAGTCACAGGTCTATAGTACTGCTCTGTGTCTTTAGTCACAGGTCTATAGTACTGCTCTGTGTCTTTAGTCACAGGTCTATAGTACTGCTCTGTGCCTTTAGTCACAGGTCTATAGTACTGCTCTGTGCCTTTAGTCACAGGTCTATAGTACTGCTCTGTGTCTTTAGTCACAGGTCTATAGTACTGCTCTGTGTCTTTAGTCACAGGTCTATAGTACTGCTCTGTGTCTTTAGTCACAGGTCTATAGTACTGCTCTGTGTCTTTAGTCACAGGTCTATAGTACTGCTCTGTGTCTTTAGTCACAGGTCTATAGTACTGCTCTGTGTCTTTAGTCACAGGTCTATAGTACTGCTCTGTGTCTTTAGCCACAGGTCTATAGTACTGCTCTGTGTCTTTAGCCACAGGTCTATAGTACTGCTCTGTATCTTTAGTCACAGGTCTATAGTACTGCTCTGTGTCTTTAGCCACAGGTCTATAGTACTGCTCTGTGTCTTTAGTCACAGGTCCATGGCGCTGGTTTGTGGCTCCTGTCTGTAGTTCATTCAGAATTTCAGTCTGTGGCTTGGTGTGTCCATGGTACTGGTCTGTGGCTGTGTCTGTAGTTCACATGTCCAAAGAGGTCCATTGTTCTGTGTGTGTCTGTAGAGTCACAGACAGATCCATGGTAAAGGTCTGTGGCTTGGTGTGTCTGTGCTGTCTGTCTGTAATCAAAGGTCCATTGCTCGGGTGGTGGTGGTATAATGATGTTGGTCCCTACTGTTGGACTGCAGTGCAGAGATGAGAAGTCCTTGGTCCTGGTCCAGACAGTCCTGTTCATGGTGCTGTTGCTGGGCCAGAGGGTTCCTACTGATCACCAGCTCCAGCTTGTCCCCTGCCTCAGTGATCAGGGGCACAGCCAGGCAACAGTCGAAGTCTCTGGTACGCACGTGGTTCACCTACAGCACAAAGGGAAAGAAAGACATGAATGACAAAAGCAAAAATTGGTTTTTAGAATTTTTTGCAAATGTATTAAAAAATGTTTTACATAAGTATTCAGACTTTTCGCTATGTGACTCAAAATTGAGCTCAGGTGCATCCTGTTTCCATTGATCATCCTTGAGATGTTTCTACAACTTGATTGGAGTCCACCTGTGGTAAGAACACAGTGGCCTCCATAATTCTTAAATGGAAAAAGTTTGGAACCGCCAACACTCTTCCTAGAGTTGGCCGCTCGACCAAACTGAGCAATCGGGGGAGAAGGGAATTGGTCAGGGAGGTGACCAAGAACCCGATGGTCACTCTGACAGAGCTCTAGAGTTCCTCTGTGGAGATGGAAGAACCTTACAGAAGGACAACCATCTCTGCAGCACTCCACCAATCAGGCCTTTATGGACGGACAGAAGCCACTCCTCAGACGGAAGCCACTCCTCAGTAAAAGGCACGTGACTTTGCCAAAAGGCACCTAAAGGACTCTCAGACCATGAGAAACAAGATTCTCTGGTCTGATGAAACCAAGATTGGACTCTTTGGCCTGAATGCCAAGCGTCACGTCTGGAGGAAACCAGGCACCACTCATCATCTGGCTAATACCATCCTTACGGTGAAGCATGGCGGTGGCAGCATCATGCAGTGGGGATGTTTCAGTCAGGATTGAGGGAAAGGTAATGGAGCAAAGTACAGAGAGATCCTTGATGAAAACCTGCACCAGAGCACTCAGGACCTCAGTTTGGGGCGAAGGTTCACCTTCCAACAAGACAATGACTGTAAGCACAGAGTCAATACAATGTAGGAGCGGCTTCGGGACAAGTCTCTTAATGTCCATGAGTGGGCCAGCCAGAGCCCGGACTTGAACCCGATCAAACATCTCTGGAGAGACCTGAAAATAGCTGTGCAGCTACGCTCCCCATCCAACCTGACAGAGTTAGAGAGGATCTGCAGAGAAGAAACTCCCCAAATACAGATTTGCCAATGTTGTTTTGTCTTACCCACACCACGAGGCTCAAGGCTGTAATCACTGCCAAAGGTGCTTCAACAAAGTACTGAGTAAAGGGTCTGAATACTTATGTAAATGTCATATTTCAGTAAAAAAATATATATATATATGTATATATATACATTTCTCAAATAAAATCTAAAAACCTGTTTTTGCTTTGTCATTATGGGGTACTGTGTGTAGATTGAACAATTTAATCAATTTTAGAATAAGGCTGTAACATATTTGTTTTTTAGAAAAAGTCAAAGGGGTCTGAATACTTTTCTTTAATGCACCGAGGACAACAAACGGCATCCATATTGGTAAGTTGACAGATTTCAGGCATCTGATGACTTCCTAATATGGATGCCGTACACACGTCTTCTATTACTGTACATTTGTCACAGACAGTAACTAGAACACTGCAATCAAGGACTGGTGCATTGGAATAAACACCACTGCAGTCAATAGACGCCTTATAACAACTCTGTTATTTCTGCTCTAACCACAAGAGTGTGTTGTATTGAGTCTGATTCATATTATAGAGCCAAGCCAAGCCAAACTGTACTGGGCTGGGCTGGCCTGGTTACACATCTACTGTACCATAGTGGCTGGAACCAGGCTGGAAAGACAATGTGAAAATAAAATATCAGAGCCAGCCACAGTACGATTTATGTTTGGCCGTGAAGTGTGGATCGGGCCTTGGAAGACAGATAGGGAATTGGGTTCTAGAAGCTAGGAGTGTGGATCGGGCCTTGGAAGACAGATAGGGAACTGGGTTCTAGAAGCTAGGAGTGTGGATCGGGCCTTGGAAGACAGATAGGGAACTGGGTTCTAGAAGCTAGGACCTCTGGCAGATCTGCTGTGTGTGCGTATTGAACTTTAAAAAAAAAGAAAATGATTATCTTGGCCGAGTCCGTACGTGTTGAATGTGAGTTTTTATAGTAAGTAGTTCGGGTTTCTGTACTTACCCTCAATAAGTGGTCCTTCATTCAACTGTGGTTTTGGCTTAATCAGAACCACAATCATTGTTCTGTTCTAGTCTATAAATGTCCTTCCTATTTGCTTGTTCTTTT
This sequence comes from Brachymystax lenok tsinlingensis, assembly GCA_030435695.1. Taxonomy (NCBI): domain Eukaryota; kingdom Metazoa; phylum Chordata; class Actinopteri; order Salmoniformes; family Salmonidae; genus Brachymystax; species Brachymystax lenok. The sequence goes on along the minus strand of CM059797.1, from coordinate 6,785,924 downwards.
CTTCTCGTGGCTATGAAACGGTAGATATTGTAATAACAGTACTATATGAGAAGATATTCCCACCAGTGTGGTTGTCATTGAACTAAACCTCATGCCATCTCCCAGTGGCCACAACCTAACCTGCCCCACCATGTTTTCTCTGGCCACAGCATAATTGTTAATAGGCTGATCATTTTATTCACTTGACAGCGGTCTGTAATCAGTGCCAGATTTTGCACAGTTTTCAGGAGAGAGAGAGGGAGGGAGGGAGGGCCCTAGTCGATAGGCTAGCTAAAGGAAATCACAGTAAACTAACACAGAGATATTATCATTTGACACTGACACCCCTCCGGATCTGCCTACCCTGGTCCCAACACCTCTCGCTCCAGCCTCAGCCTCCGCACCTGGTTTCCTGCAAACCGCCTGAGCTTCCCCTGGCCTGCCCCGTGTTTCAATAAATACCTTGGTTACCTCATCCCGGTCTCTTCATCTGAGTCTGCTCTTGGGTTCACCTGTCACGTTGGAACTCAGCACAACCTTGGCGTGATAAAAGGCCCTTTGTCTATAACTTCCTCTCCACCCTTTACCTACCTACCTATCTATCTATCTATCTCACAGCAGTTTATATTTAACCTGGCTGGGTGTCAGGCATGAACAAACACTACTTATATGGAACAGAGTAAATAGGCATTTCAACATCATAGCTTCAGCCAGGTGGTAACTTGTGTAATGGACACGGGCTGGAATGATCAAACACTACTTACAGATACTAGCACAGGCAGGGTTCTCTCTATCTCTGTCTGTCTCTCTCTCTCTCTCACTCTCTCTCTCTCTCTCTCTGCCTCTCACTCCTCTGTCTCCTCCCTCCTCTCACTCCTCTCTCTCTCTCTCTCTCTCTCTCTCTCTCTCTCTCTCTCTCTCTCTCTCTCCTCTCTCTCTCTCTCTCTCTTCCTCTCACTCCTCTGTCTCTCCCTCCTCTCTCTCTCTCTGCCTCTCACTCCTCTGTCTCCTCCCTCCTCTGTCTCTTTCTAGGCAGGCAGGCAGGCATTCAGATACAAACTGGGTGAGTAGGTACAGCCTGGGTGGGTAGGTACAGGGAGAGTAAACACCTGTAGGATCCTGTCATATGGTTTCAGGCCTGCACGGTCCGCTGGGCCCTCCGGACGGATCATGTTGACATAAACACCTTTCTCCAGGAACCCGTCGGAGACGCTGAAGCCAAAGTCATCACTCTCTGGATCCTTCATCACCGTCACCTGGGGAATACAACCCGTTAGTTAATTTAACCTTTTAGTTTAGTGCTGCAAACACATAGTTACAACCCGTTAGTTAATTTAACCTGTTCATTTAGTGCTGCAAACACATAGTTTCAAGGCTACATATGTAGCTTCAAGACTGTTCTAAGGATTCAGCCCTTAGTAGTGGTATATTGGCCATATACCATAAACCCCAGTTACTACCATAAATAGAACAGTAAACAAGTAGCTGTGTGTCATACCCGTGATATATATTGTCTGATATACACAGCATCCAGGACCCAAACTACTCAGTTTATAATAAGGCCCGAGGGGGTGTGGTATATGGCCAATGTACCACGGCTAAGGGCTTTTCTTACGCGCAACGCAGAATGCCTGGATTACAGCCCTTAGCTTTGGTATATTGGCCATATACCACAAACCCCCGAGGTGCCTTATTGCTATTATAAACTGGTTACCAGCGTAATTAGAGCAGTAAAAATAAATGCTTTGTCATACCCGTGGTATACGGTCTGATATACCACGGCTGTCAGCCAATCAGCATTCAGGGCTCAAACCACCCAGTTTACAATATGGTTTAACCTTCATTTACAGTCATTTAGCTGACAGACACTCTTAATGAAGCCTTCATTTACAGTCATTTAGCTGACAGACACTCTTAATGAAGCCTTCATTTACAGTCATTTAGATGACAGACACTCTTAATGAAGCCTTCATTTACAGTCATTTAGCTGACAGACACTCTTAACTTCTTAGGGAGCGGTTCCCGAGGTGACGGTTTTGGAGAGTCTTGCGTGCCCAAAGTAAAATGTCTCCCACTCAGGCCCAGAAAATAGGATATGCACATAATTAGTACTATTGGATAGGAAACACTCTGACGTTTCTAAAAGTGTTAACATAATGTCTGCGAGAGTAACAGAACAGAAATAGCAGTCTCCCTATTGAGTTCTATGGCAAGCAGATCCGAGATTTCAGTACCTAGGGCTTCCACTAGACGTCAACAGTCTATATATAAAGCCTCAGAGAGATTGGAGGAAGCAGGAAGAATAGGTACAGGAAATGGCCAAGGTAGCTCAGATGTCAACAAGTTTTCTCGTGCGCTAGTCTGGCTTCGCGCCCTACTTTATTTTACTTATATAACGTTTAGGTGACCATCCGAGTGAAATATTATCGCTCATATTCATAAAAGGATAGCTAAGGATGCATTTTAACTGGTATTTGATTTGTTTAGGAAAGGTTTATAGGTATATTTGAACGCGTTCTCTTCACGTTTCAATGGTTGATTCAACATTGGATTTTCTGAACATAACGCACCAACCAAACAGAGATTTATGGATATAATAAATGACTTTTTCTAACAAAAGAACCATGGATTGTCTTCGTTGGACACTTGGGAAGCCCTCAGCAGAAGTTCTTCCAAAGGTAAGGGATTTGTTTTCGCTGTGAAATGTGTTTTGTGTGAACCGTGATGGTTTATGAATTTATGCTAATGGTAAAATATTGGAGGTGCTACCCTCAAACAATCAAATGTAGTGCTTTCGCTGTGAAGCCTTTTTGAAATCTGACAACGCTGTGATATTGCCAAGAAGCAGAGCTTTTGATGACTATGCAACACTTGTATATTGATGAATGTTTAATAATTAAACTTTGGGATTTTGAATTTGGCGCCTTACATTTCACCGCTAGCGCCCCACCACTCCCTAAGTAGTTAATGAAGCCTTAATTTACAGTCATTTAGCTGACATACACTCTTAATGAAGCCTTCATTTACAGTCATTTAGCTGACGTACGGTACAATAAGTGGATTCAAGGTGCAACAGCCATCACGATCATTGCAAGTAAAACTCAGAAATACCCGCCATGAGAAAACTAGGTACAGCAGGCAGGTTGGTCTGACACGGGAGAGCAGGGTACACAAGCCGATCAATCAATAAGAGTGCTGTTGCTCAATAATGCATGTATAATAATCTATTATTGATTACTGTGGTATGTTACACTGTCTAGACCTCAACAGAACACGGTGGTCAGGTTCCAGTGATGCAGGGCTCTCCAACCCTGTTCCTGGAGAGCTAACCTCCTGTAGGTTTTCACTCCAACCCTGTTCCTGGGGAGCTACCCTCCTGTAGGTTTTCACTCAAACCCTGTTCCCAGAGAGCAACCCTCCTGTAGGTTTTCACTCCAAACCTGTTGTAGTTAAAACCTACAGGAGGGTAGCTCTCACTGGTGGGTATGGCAGTCACCTTGTGTAACTCCAGAGGGGTAGGGGAGAGGATCTCCTGCATCTCTTCCTTGATCCTGCGAGACTCCCAGGTCTTCTCAGACACCCGGAGTGTGTTCTTTGCCCTGGCCTCGTGATGCAGCTGGGTTCTGGCCTCATGATGCAGGAGTTGGGCCTCCGGGTGCAGGTGGGCCCCCTGGTGGAGGTGGGCCTCCTGGTGCAGGTGGGTCTTGGCATCGTGGTGCAGGAGGGAGCTCCTCCGCAGAGGGCTGATGCGGGGCTGGCAGACGGGGTCCCCAGGGTGGGGGAGGGCCTGGGACTTGTTACCATCCACCCCAATACTGATGGCACTGCCCGTCATAATGGATGCCTACAGAGAGAGTATAGTATAGAGTAGAGTAGAGTAGAGTAGAGTAGAGTAGATTCATATATATATATAAAATATATAAGTATATACATGAAAATATGTCAATCAACATGTCAACTTCGTCTCAGGCCTAACAACAGCTGTGCCAATATATCCTACAAACGCCGACTTCTCTGGCATTATCACAAGTAGAGTAAAGGGTAGAGTAAAGAGTAGAGTAAAAGTAGAGTATAGTAAATAGTAGAGTATAGTAAACAGTAGAGTATAGTAAATAGTAGAGTATAGTAGATAGTAGAGTATAGTAAAGAGTAGAGTATAGTAAAGAGTAGAGTATAGTAAATAGTGGAGTATAGTAGATAGTAGAGTATAGTAAAGAGTAGAGTATAGTAAATAGTAGAGTATAGTAAATAGTAGAGTATAGTAGATAGTAGAGTATAGTAAAGAGTAGAGTATAGTAAATAGTAGAGTATAGTAAAGAGTAGAGTATAGTAAATAGTAGAGTATAGTAAAGAGTAGAGTATAGTAAATAGTAGAGTATAGTAAATAGTAGAGTATAGTAGATAGTAGAGTATAGTAAAGAGTAGAGTATAGTAAATAGTAGAGTATAGTAAAGAGTAGAGTATAGTAAATAGTAGAGTATAGTAAAGAGTAGAGTATAGTAAAGAGTAGAGTATAGTAGATAGTAGAGTATAGTTTTTTATGTATCGAACCTATTTTACCAGGGAGTCATACTGAGACCAAGTTGTGTTTTACAGATGAGCCCTGAATGACATACCAGTGCATTCTGAAAGTATTCAGCCCCCTTGACTTATTTTCACATTGTGTTACGTTACAGCCTTATTCTAAAATGGATTAAATTATTTTCTCCGTCATCAATCTACACACAATACCACCATAACGACAAAGCAAAAACTGTTTTTTTTTTTTATTTACTGAGGAGTGGCTTCCGTCTGGCCACTCTACCATAAAGGCCTGATCGATGGAGTGCTGCAGAGATGGTTGTCCTTCCGGGAAGGTTCTTCCATCTCCACAGAGGAACTCTAGAGCTCTGTCAGAGTGACCATCGGGTTCTTGGTCACCTCCCTGACCAAGGCCCTTCTCCCCCGATTGCTCAGTTTGGCCGGGCGGACAGCTCTACAATGAGTCTTAGTGGTTCCAAACTTCTTCCATTTAAGAATGATGGAGAGACTTGTGTTCTTGGGGACATTCAATGCTGCAGACATTTTTTGGTACCCTTCCCCAGATCTGTGCCTCTACACAATCCTGTCTTGGATCTCTACGGACAATTCCTTCAACCTCATGGTTTGGTTTTTGCTCTGACATGCATTGTCAACTGTGGGACCTTCCATAGACAGGTGTGTGCCTTTCCAAATCATGTCCAATCAATTGAATTTACCACAGGTGGACTCCAATCAAGTTGTAGAAACATCTCAAGTATGATCAATGGAAACAGGATGCACCTGAGCTCAATTTAGAGTCTCATATCAATGGTTCTGAATAAGGTATCTGTTTTTTATTTTTAATAAATATGCAAAAATGTCTTAAACCCTGTTTTTGCTTTGTCATTATGTGGTATTGTGTGTAGATTTATGATTTATGAAGAAATGTTTTATTTAATCAATTTTAGAATTCTGTAACGTAACAAATGTTTCCGATTGCACTGTAAATAAAGTATCAATAGATGCTATGCTAACTGATATATAAAGCAACAATATATTCTATGCTAACTGATATATAAAGCAACAATATATTCTATGCTAACTGATATATAAAGCAACAATATATTCTATGCTAACTGATATATAAAGCAACAATATATTCTATGCTAACTGATATATAAAGCAACAATATGTTCTATGCTAACTGATATATAAAGCAACAATATATTCTATGCTAACTGATATATAAAGCAACAATATATTCTATGCTAACTGAAATATAAAGCAACAATATATTCTATGCTAACTGATATATAAAGCAACAATATATTCTATGCTAACTGATATATAAAGCAACAATATATTCTATGCTAACTGATATATAAAGCAACAATTTATTCTATGCTAACTGATATATAAAGCAACAATATATTCTATGCTAACTGATATATAAAGCAACAATATATTCTATGCTGATATATAAAGCAACAATATATTCTATGCTAACTGATATATAAAGCAACAATTGATGCTATGCTAACTAATATCTAAAGCAACAATTGATGCTATGCTAACTGATATCCGGACGACGCTGGGCCAACTCCGGCCGGCTTTGACACAGCCTGGGATCGAACCCCGGTCTGTAGTAACGCTTCAACACTGCGATGCAGTGCCTTAGACCACTGCACCACTCGGGAGGCCAAATCTGCCATTTTCAACCTGTATACGGGATGACAGGAACTGTGAGTGTACAGTCGTGGCCAAAAGTCAAGATCAGATGAATTGCAAAGCTTGTCCGGAGAAGACAAGGTGAGCGCTACCATCAGTCCTGTGTCATGCCAACAGTAAAGCATCCTGAGACCATTCATGTGTGGGGTTGCTTCTCACACAAGGGAGTGGGCTCACTCACAATTTTGCCTAAGAACACAGCCATGAATAAAGAATGGTACCAACACATCCTCCGAGAGCAACTTCTCCCAACCATCCAGGAACAGTTTGGTGACAAACAATGCCTTTTCCAGCATGATGGAGCACCTTGCCATAAGGCAAAAGTGATAACTAAGTGGCTCGGGGAACAAAACATCAATATTTTGGATCCATGGCCAGGAAACTCCCCAGACCTTAATCCCATTGAGAACTTGTGGTCAATCCTCAAGAGGCGGGTGGACAAACAAAAACCCACAAATTCTGACAAACTCCAAGCATTGATTATGCAGAATGGGATGCCATCAGTCAGAATGTGGCCCAGAAGTTAATTGACAGCATGCCAGGGCGGATTGCAGAGGTCTGGAAAAAGAAGGGTCAACACTGCAAATATTGACTCTTTGCATCAACTTCATGTAATTGTCAATAAAAGCCTTTGACACTTATAAATGCTTGTAATTATACTTCAGTATTCCATAGTAACATCTGACAAAAATATCTGAAGACACTGAAGCAGCAAACTTTTGGCCATGACTGTAAAGGACTACTTGCCTTTATTTAACCAGGTAAGTTATGGTAGTATACCTCTATCTCTCTGAGGAGCTCAGACTGTCCACAGGTCTCCAGGTCTTCCAGTGCCTGACACCAGAAACTGTCCTCGTGGTCGAGCATGATGCCGTCACTGTGAGGCTGGCTGGTGTATCTGTATCAACGACCACAGGAAAGTACACGTGTTAGATGTTACATGCTAGACGAACAGTACATCATGATGCCGTCACTGTGAGGCTGGCTGGTGTATCTGTTTATAGTGCGTTTATTAGGAGCCCCGTTAGATTTAGCAGAAGCAGCAGCTACTCTTCCTGGGGTCCTCAAGAAATACAAAACATGACAAGTAACCAAACACTGATATACAAGGAAAGTCACACACATTAAAAACTATATACAAACAATACAACTAAAAATGAAGGTGTGCGTAAGTAAAAAAATGATAATAATAATAATAATAAAGAATCAGAATACGTGTTACATTTTCCATGTAGCAGTACATGAAGCTGTCATTGGCACCCACAGCTCAACAACATGTGCTAGTTGTTTTATTCTGGTGAGACAGAGAGAAAAGGGGAGGGGAAGGAGGGAGTGAGGAGAGGAGAGGAGAGGAGAGGAGAGGAGAGGAGAGGAGGGGAGGGGAGAGGAGAGGAGTACAGGAAACCCTACGGAGTGTGGTGTCAGGAAAATAACCTCTCACTCAACGTCAGCAAAACAAAGGAGAGGATCGTGGACTTCAGGAAACAGGAGAGGGAGCACCCCCCTATCCACATCGACGGGACAGTAGTGGGGAAGGTGGAAAGTTTTAAGGTCCTCGGCGTACACATCACGGACAAACTGAAATGGTCCACCCACACAGACAGCGTGGTGAAGAAGGCGCAACAGCGCCTCTTCAACCTCAGGAGGCTGAAGAAATTTGGCTTGTCACCAAAAACACTCACAAACCTTTACAGATGCACAATCGAGAGCATCCTGTCGGGCTGTATCACCGCCTGGTACGGCAACTGCTCCGCCCACAACCGTAAGGCTCTCCAGAGGGTAGTGAGGTCTGCACAACGCATCACCGGGGGCAAACTACCTGCCCTCCAGGACACCTACACCACCCGATGTCACAGGAAGGCCAAAAATATCATCAAGGACAACAACCACCCGAGCCACTGCCTGTTCACCCCGCTATCATCCAGAAGGCGAGGTCAGTACAGGTGCAGTACAGGAGAGCAGTACATGAAACCCTACAGTAGGTAGGAGAGGAGAGGAGAGCAGTACATGAAACCCTACAGTAGGTAGGAGAGGAGAGGAGAGCAGTACATGAAACCCTACAGTAGGTAGGAGAGGAGAGGAGAGCAGTACATGAAACCCTACAGTAGGTATGAGAGGAGAGGAGAGCATTACATGAAACCCTACAGTATGTATGAGAGGAGAGCAGTACATGAAACCCTACAGTAGGTATGAGAGGAGAGGAGAGGAGAGCAGTACATTAAACCCTACAGTAGGTATGAGAGGAGAGGAGAGGAGAGCAGTACATGAAACCCTACAGTAGGTATGAGAGGAGAGGAGAGCAGTACATGAAACCCTACAGTTGGTACGAGAGGAGAGGAGAGCAGTACATGAAACCCTACAGTAGGTACGAGAGGAGAGGAGAGCATTACATGAAACCCTACAGTAGGTATGAGAGGAGAGGAGAGCAGTACATGAAACCCTACAGTAGGTACGAGAGGAGAGCAGTACATGAAACCCTACAGTAGGTATGAGAGGAGAGGAGAGCAGTACATGAAACCCTACAGTAGGTACGAGAGGAGAGCAGTACATGAAACCCTACAGGCAGATAAACACACAACCTGGTGGAAGAGCAGACAGTAGTTGCTGTGACACTGAACACCTGAGACAAGAGAGAGAACAGAGAGAGGAGAGAGAGAAGAGGGAGAGCGGGAGAGAGAGACAAAGAGAGGTATAGAGACAAGAGACAGACAGTACAGACAGGAAAAAACAAGGCTAAGAGGTATGAAAAAAAAGTAATATTATAATTAATAAAAATAAATAACGACAAGCTTTCACTCTTCACTATTTTGTATTTTTTAATGGCTCACATCAATGCATTCCAATGGCTTATATAAATCTTGTATAATTACAGGTGCGTTCGTAAATTCGCTCTGGTTATCGACTCCAATTTCAGAGCACTCTCGTCTGAGTGTGCCAGAGAGCAGAATAACTGATTCATTTACGAACGCTCAACACCCGTTGAATATGGTCGGTGTCAGTAAACATTTGCAAAAAAGCGCAATTAAATTGTTGCCAGCAGCACAGTTCCAGTCACCAACCCTCTATGTGACATGAAAACAGCCTAACCAGCTCTGCTAGGGGGAGTATAACGGTCAGAGTGAGGTGTTCTCTCATTTATGTCTGGAAGTAGCTAGCAAGCTAGCCAATGTTAGCCAGTTAGCTTGGGTGCTTGACTGCCATTGTGAGGCCAGAACGCTCGGATCAACCCTCCTGCTCGGCCAGAGCGTCCAGTGTGCTCTTTGAACGCTCTGAGAGCGAAACGCTCTGAATTTTACTAACGGCACTCTGGCACTCCAGATTGAATTTAGGAACGCACCCCAAGTTAGCAGATAAGTGCGTTGATGTAGGTTATTACAAGAAGCCATGCTGTGGCTGTCCTGTCAGTTTGATTGAAGATGGCAGGCTTGAAACTTGTTGGAGGATAATGAAGCAATTAGTTCAACCGCTCCTCCTGGTTCTACAATAATATTATTATTAGTATATTATACTCAGTGGCCTTGTGGTTAGAGTGTCCTCCCCGAGACTTACCATTAGCTCATCACTACCATTAGCTCAGCACTACCATTAGCTTATCAATACCATTAGCTCAGCACTACCATTAGCTCATCACTACTATTAGCTTATCAATACCATTAGCTCAGCACTACCATTAGCTCATCACTACCATTAGCTTATCACTACCATTAGCTCATCACTACCATTAGTTCTAAAAAAACATTCTCATCGTTACCACTAGCTCATCGTTACCATTAGCTCATCACTACCATTAGCTCATCACTACCATTAGCTCATCACTACCATTAGCTCATCACTACCATTAGCTTATCATTACCATAAGCTTATTGTTACCATTATCTCATTGTTACCATTAGCTCATCACTACCATTAGTTCTAAAAAAACATTATCTCATCGTTACCATTAGCTCATCGTTACCATTAGCTCATCACTACCACTAGCTCATTGTTAACATTAGCTCATCGTTACCATTAGCTCATCGTTACCATTAGTTCATCACTACCATTAGCTCGTCATTACCATTAGCTCATCACTACCACTAGCTCATTGTTAACATTCGCTCATCGTTACCATTAGCTCATCGTTGCCATTAGCTCATCATTACCATTAGCTCATCACTACCATTAGCTCATCACTACCATTAGCTTATCGTTACCATAAGCTTATTGTTACCATTATCTCAGTGTTACCATTAGCTCATCACTACCATTAGTTCTAAAAAAACATTATCTCATCGTTACCATTAGCTCATCGTTACCATTAGCTCATCACTACCACTAGCTCATTGTTAACATTAGCTCATCGTTACCATTAGCTCATCGTTACCATTAGTTCATCACTACCATTAGCTCGTCATTACCATTAGCTCATCACTACCACTAGCTCATTGTTAACATTCGCTCATCGTTACCATTAGCTCATCGTTGCCATTAGCTCATCATTACCATTAGCTCATCACTACCATTAGCTCATCACTACCATTAGCTTATCGTTACCATAAGCTTATTGTTACCATTATCTCAGTGTTACCATTAGCTCATCACTACCATTAGTTCTAAAAAAATATTATCTCATCGTTACCATTAGCTCATCGTTACCATTAGCTCATCACTACCACTAGCTCATTGTTAACATTCGCTCATCGTTACCATTAGCTCATCGTTGCCATTAGCTCATCATTACCATTAGCTCATCACTACCATTAGCTCATCACTACCATTCGCTCATCGTTACCATTAGCTCATCGTTGCCATTAGCTCATCATTACCATTAGCTCATCACTACCATTAGCTCATCACTACCATTAGCTCATCACTACCATTAGCTCATCACTACCATTAGCTCATCATTACCATTAGCTCATCATTACCATTAGCTCATCACTACCATTAGCTCATCACTAACATTAGCTCATCACTACCATTAGCTCATCACTACCATTAGCTCATCATTACCATTAGCTCATCATTACCATTAGCTCATCACTACCATTAGCTCATCACTACCATTAGCTCATCACTACCATTAGCTCATCACTACCATTAGCTCATCATTACCATTAGCTCATCACTACCATTAGCTCATCACTACCATTAGCTCATCACTACCATTAGCTCATCACTACCATTAGCTCATCATTACCATTAGCTCATCATTACCATTAGCTCATCACTACCATTAGCTCATCACTAACATTAGCTCATCACTACCATTAGCTCATCACTACCATTAGCTCATCACTACCATTAGCTCATCACTACCATTAGCTCATCACTAACATTAGCTCATCACTACCATTAGCTCATCACTACCATTAGCTCATCATTACCATTAGCTCATCACTACCATTAGCTCATCACTACCATTAGCTCATCACTACCATTAGCGTCCATGTAGCAGCTAACATAGCAGCCGTCGTAATATTAGCTGAAAGTTGATGGTACTGACAAGAGAAAGTAAATTGAGGCATGAATGGAGGAAAAGGGAACACAATGATGAATACAGAACAAAATGTGTGGGATGACTAAAGTGAATCTGCGACATGAGGGTTATATAATTCAACAACATGTTATACAACACTGACTGAATCACAGGCATCATGTGTGCCAGTTGAAGAGTGCTAACTGGCAGTCACAGGTCCAGGCAGGAAGAAGAAGGATGGGGAAGAATAGGTGGGAACCACAGCAGGCTGCTGAGGGAAGGATGGCTCATAATGATGGCTGGAGTGGAGTCAGTGGAATGGTGTCAAACACGTGGAAACCAGGTGTTTGATGTGTTCCATACCATTCCATTGATTTCGCTCCAGCCATTAGTATAAGCTCGTCATCCACAATTAAGGTGCCGCCGGCCGCCTGTGGTGGACACATTAACCATACTCTGGTAAATCTATAGTCTCCGTTAGAGACGATTTGGACATTTTTGTCAAAAAGACCGAACATACAGAGCTCAATGTACGTTTGTGTAAATACATGAAAGAAGAATGTATTTTATTAAATATGTGGTAGCTTTATGATTTATCTTTATCTGATTGAGATGTATTAATTTGTTCTTAGTGTACCTTAGGCTCCCCCTCTTGCCCATGCATAGTACTGTGGTAAGTGTGTTAGTGATAGGATAAAGGCAGGACGTTGGGCCTTCGGGGGAAGAGGTGAGTCCTAGGTAGACAGACGCTGGAGCAGTATAGTCTTTTGACCATACAGACATATATATATGTCAATTAATCTATGATCTAAGTTCATTGGAGAATCATTTTTTTTGTTTGATATAAGAAGAATAAACCTTTTTGTTGCACCTTATCCCTGGAACTCATTGAACGTTTTTGAAGTTTGGGAACTTCGAATGTGGACTGTATGCATCAGAAACAACCCCTCTTTCAGGCTTGGGCAGTGGCTATGGTCAATTGGTAAGGAAGCCACTACAGTCTCTGCATGTTGTGTAACACTGCATCAGTGGCATCACGAGCGACAGTCTCTGCATGAAATAAGAGCAGTAAAACAGTGCTAGCTGGCAGTTACAGCTCCAGGTACTGGAAGAGCAGAGTTTTCCAGATGGAAATACCAGATGGAAGATTCCCAGAATCAGAAGGGGGAAAAAGTAGGAAATCTAGATTTGTCCAATTAGGATTTTTTTTTTTAACTGGGAAATTTGAAAAGTTACTGGAATATTGCATCCCTAGGTGGGAACATCAACCCATAACCTGGTAAATCTCTCCATGTTGTGTAAAACTGCTTCAAAGGCATCATGTGTGATAGTTGAAGAAAGGTTCAAGAGTGTTAACTGGCAGCGTTTGTCAGTTGCAGGTGCTGGATATGAGAAGGTAGGGACATCCACTACCAAACCTAGAAACTGGTGGATCTACGGAGTTACTCTGGAATTTTGACTCTGTTCCAATATCCGTACTAACATACTACTCACATACTAGTAACCAACATACTACTCACATACTAGTAACCAACATACTACTCACATACTAGTGACTAACATACTACTCACATACTAGTGACTAACATACTACTCACATACTAGTAACTAACATACCACAAACACACCACTCACATACTAGTGACTAACATACTACTCACATACTAGTGACTAACATACTACTCACATACTAGTGACTAACATACTACTCACATACTAGTAACTAACATACTACTCACATACTAGTAACTAACATACTACTCACATACTAGTAACTAACATACTACTCACATACTAGTAACTAACATACTACTCACATACTAGTAACTAGCACACTACTCACATACTAGTAACTAATATACTACTCACATACTAGTAACTAGCACACTACTCACATACCAGTAACTAATATACTACTCACATACTAGTAACTAGCACACTACTCACATACCAGTAACTAATATACTACTCACATACTAGTAACTAACATACTACTCACATACTAGTAACTAACACACTACTCACATACCAGTAACTAATATACTACTCACATACTAGTAACTAGCACACTACTCACATACCAGTAACTAATATACTACTCACATACTAGTAACTAACATACCACTCACATACTATTAACATACCACTCACATACCACTAACATACTAGTAACTAACACACTACTCACATACAAGTAACTAATATACTACTCACATACTAGTAACTAACATACCACTCACATACTATTAACATACCACTCACATACTAGTAACTAACATACCACTCACATACTATTAACATACCACTCACATACCACTAACATACTAGTAACTAACATACTATTAACATACCACTAACATACTAGTAACTAACATACCACTCACATACTATTAACATACCACTCACATACTAGTAACTAACATACCACTCACATACTATTAACATACCACTCACATACTACTCAAATACCACTCACACACTAGTAACTAACATACCACTCACATACCACTCACATACTAGTAACTAACATACTACTAACATACCACTCACATACCACTCACATACTATTAACATACTACTCACATACCACTCACACACTAGTAACTAACATACTACTAACATACCACTCACATACTATTAACATACCACTCACATACTACTCAAATACCACTCACACACTAGTAACTAACATACCACTCACATACCACTCACATACTAGTAACTAACATACTACTAACATACCACTCACATACCACTCACATACTATTAACATACTACTCACATACCACTCACACACTAGTAACTAACATACTACTAACATACCACTCACATACTATTAACATACCACTCACATACCACTAACATACTAGTAACAAACATACCACTCACATACTATTAACATAACACTCACATACCACTCACATACCACTAACATACTAGTAACTAACATACCACTCACATACTAGTAACTAACATACCACTCACATACTATTAACATACCACTCACATGCTACTCAAATACCACTCACACACTAGTAACTAACATACCACTCACATACCACTCACATACTAGTAACTAACATACTACTAACATACCACTCACATACCACTCACATACTATTAACATACTACTCACATACCACTCACACACTAGTAACTAACATACTACTAACATACCACTCACATACTATTAACATACCACTCACATACTAGTAACTAACATACTACTAACATACCACTCACATACCACTCACATACTATTAACATACTACTCACATACCACTCACACACTAGTAACTAACATACTACTAACATACCACTCACATACTATTAACATACCACTCACATACTAGTAACTAACATACTACTAACATACCACTCACATACTATTAACATACCACTCACATACTATTAACATACCACTCACATACTATTAACATACCACTCACATACTATTAACATACCACTCACATACCATTCACATACTACTATCATACCACTCACATACTACTCACATACCACTCACATACTAGTAACTAACATACCACTCACATACTAGTAACTAACATACTACTAACATACCACTCACATACCCTTCACATACTACTATCATACCATTACCATACTAGTAACTAACATACCACTAGCACACTACTCACATACTACTCACATACTACTCACATACTACTAACTAACATACTACTAACTCACAAACATACTACTTACATACTACTCACATACTACTCACATACTACTAACTAACATACTACTAACTCACAAACATACTACTTACATACTACTCACATACTACTTACATACTACTCACATACTATTAACTAACATAATACTAACTCAAAAACATACTACTCACATACTACTTACATACTACTCACATACTATTAACTAACATAATACTAACTCAAAAACATACTACTCACATACTACTCACACACTACTAACTAACATACTACTAACTAACATACTACTAACTCACTAACATACTACTAACATACTACTCACATACTATTAACTAACATATTACTAACTAACATACTACTAACTAACATACTACTTACTCACTAAGATATT
Source organism: Brachymystax lenok tsinlingensis (assembly GCA_030435695.1). Lineage (NCBI taxonomy): Eukaryota > Metazoa > Chordata > Actinopteri > Salmoniformes > Salmonidae > Brachymystax > Brachymystax lenok. Next base: position 6,770,170 of record CM059797.1, on the reverse strand, counting down.
ACTAACATGCTACTAACATACCACTAGCACACTACTCACATACAGTGGGGCAAAAAAGTATTTAGTCAGCCACCAATTGTGCAAGTTCTCTCACTTAAAAAGATGAGAGAGGCCTGTAATTTTCATCATAGGTACACTTCAACTATGACAGACAAAATGAGGAAACATTGTAGGATTTGTAATGAATTTATTTGCAAATTATGGTGGAAAATAAGTATTTGGTCACATACAAACAAGCAAGATTTCTGGCTCTCACAGACCTGTAACTTCTTCTTTAAGAGGCTCCTCTGTCCTCCACTCGTTACCTGTATTAATGGCACCTGTTTGAACTTGTTATCAGTATAAAAGACACCTGTCCACAACCTCAAACAGTCACACTCCAAACTCCACTATGGCCAAGACCAAAGAGCTGTCAAAGGACACCAGAAACAAAATTGTAGACCTGCACCAGGTTGGGAAGACTGAATCTGCAATAGGTAAGCAGCTTGGTTTGAAGAAATCAACTGTGGGAGCAATTATTAGGAAATGGAAGACATACAAGACCACTGATAATCTTCCTCGATCTGGGGCTCCACGCAAGATCTCACCCCGTGGGGTCAAAATGATCACAAGAACGGTGAGCAAAATCCCAGAACCACACGGGGACCTAGTGAATGACCTGCAGAGAGCTGGGACCAAAGTAACAAAGCCTACCATCAGTAACACACTACGCCGCCAGGGACTCAAATCTTGCAGTGCCAGACGTTCAGGCCCGTCTGAAGTTTGCTAGAGAGCATTTGGATGATCCAGATGAGGATTGGGAGAATGTCATATGGTCAGACGAAACCAAAATATAACTTTTTGGTAAAAACTCAACTCGTCGTGTTTGGAGGACAAAGAATGCTGAGTTGCATCCAAAGAACACCATACCTACTGTGAAGCATGGGGGTGGAAACATCATGCTTTGGGGCTGTTTTTCTGCAAAGGGACCAGGACGACTGATCCGTGTAAAGGAAAGAATGAATGGGGCCATGTATCGTGAGATTTTGAGTGAAAACCTCCTTCCATCAGCAAGGGCATTGAAGATGAAACGTGGCTGGGTCTTTCAGCATGACAATGATCCCAAACACACCGCCGAACGAAGGAGTGGCTTCGGAAGAAGCATTTCAAGGTCCTGGAGTGGCCTAGCCAGTTTCCAGATCTCAACCCCATAGAAAATCTTTGGAGGGAGTTGAAAGTCTGTGTTGCCCAGCGACAGCCCCAAAACATCACTGCTCTAGAGGAGATCTGCATGGAGGAATGGGCCAAAATACCAGCAACAGTGTGTGAAAACCTTGTGAAGACTTACAGAAAACGTTTGACCTCTGTCATTGCCAACAAAGGGTATATAACAAAGTATTGAGATAAACTTTTGTTATTGACCAAATACTTATTTTCCACCATAATTTGCAAATAAATTCATTAAAAATCCTACAATGTGATTTTCTGGATTTCTTTTTCTCATTTCGTCTGTCATAGTTGAAGTGTACCTATGATGAAAATTACAGGCCTCTCTCATCTTTTTAAGTTAGAGAACTTGCACAATTGGTGGCTGACTAAATACTTTTTTGCCCCACTGTACTCACATACTGCTAACATACTGCTAACATACTGCTAACATACTGTACTACTCAAATACTACTACTACTAATTCATGCCAACAAATTGCAGATTACTTAGAATGCATGCCAACAGATTGCAGATTACTTAGAATGCATGCCAACAGATTGCAGATTACTTAGAATGCATGCCAACAGATTGCAGATTACTTAGAATGCATGCCAACAAATTGCAGATTACTTAGAATGCATGCCAACAGATTGCAGATTACTTAGAATGCATGCCAACAGATTGCAGACTAAGTAGTACACTAGAGTAGATATGGGGCCAGAGCCTTAGAGGAAGTGCTAAGGGGAGGCTGACACTCATGAATCACTCACTCACTCACTGATTTAGTGGTGATGACATCACAAGCACTTCTGAGGCACTGCACATGCAGCTAAAAGCTGCTAACTATATCAGGCAGACCCAGGGGTGAAAGTAAGGTGGTACAATCGGGTACGGCTTCCCAGCAAAATAAATAGTGGGGGTACGCCGTACCAGTAAAACGTGACCCTATCAAAATCAATGCAACATGACCAAAAAAACTATAGGCTAATACACCATTATTTATGTCAGCCGCATGAAACATTCGAAAATTGACTGGAAACCGGGTGGTATACGCTCCAAAATGCATTGTAGTTCGAACAGAACACTTCCATTTTGTCAAGGTGGAGATGAGTGGCCGAGACCTTGGCGTTCCTTGGAAAAACAGTGGATGCATCAATTCAGGCTACAAAGTGTAGGTCTAATGACAATTGCAGAATGTGATTACAATACACCTAGGTGTTTTCTAACAGATGTCTCTTTCCATTCATCGAATTGCAGCCTGCACAGTGGACTGATGGGGTTTGGGATGCTGAAATGATTTGACGAGTGCCTTTGTTAAGTGAACGTTTGACAATCAGATGAAAACATCATGACTTGTTTTGTGTTATTATACCAGATTAAAAGGCATTAAAGGTCTTGTTTTGCGAACAGTGATTGAGTTAGGCCTAAACGATAACTATTAAATCTACTCACAGTATGAATAGTAGTCTATCTTACATAAGTCTGCAAAAAGTTTGCATGGAACGCTTTATAATAAAGGTGCATGTTTATGGTGAAAATTTGCTTTGGCCCCGCCTATGTTAAAAGGTATTGCATGTTAAAATGTACATAGCAAACCTTTACTAGGCCTAGGCTACTCGGTCCATAAACATCATATATTAAATTAATAAGGATCTATACGTAATTCTATGATTTCACCCCTAGGCTTTGGTGTCCTATGCTGGTAAGAAATTAGGTCTTCTTTCACCCCTGGGCATGCCACACCCCCGTTATTGAGCTGTTTAGAAACAATTAATTGACTTTTTTTTTTTTCAAACTCTATCTGTGAATCTAGATTTAGGTGGGTTATGAGGGGTACACAGGACTTTGTGGATTAACATGAAATACCTAGTCATAGTAGTTCTGAGTTCAAATGTAGTTTGAAACCTGCAAATGGCTGGTACTGTTAAAGGGGTCCTAGTGATTTCTCCCTGAAGGTGAGTCACAAGCCCCCCATCTCTCACGGAATCAGCGGTATCATGTGGGAAAGAGCCCTGGTTGGCAGTTACAGTTCATGACACTCATGAATCACTCAAGATGAGGTCACACAGCTAGAGGCAAAAAACAGACATGCCCTTTTGTGGCTTTTTGAACCCATTGCTGTGTGAACCAATTGCTGTGTGAACCCCTTGCTGTGTGAACCCATTGCTGTGTGAACACATTGTTGTGTGAACCCATTGCTCTGTGAACACATTGTTGTGTGAACCCATTGCTCTGTGAACACATTGTTGTGTGAACCCATTGCTCTGTGAACCCATTGCTGTGTGAACCCATTGCTGTAAAATGAAAAGCTGCACACTGTCAGAAACAATAGTCCTACATTTCATAAATACCAACATTTCGACAGGAAGTTGCCTTCATTAGAGTTTAAATGAGAGTTCATTAGAGTTCTGCAACCTGCAAATACCAGATACTGTCATTGGATTTCCTATTGTCCTATTTTCCTAAGTTTCAGTACGATCATGAGGTTCCCATTGTAGCAACCTACAAAGACCGGATACTGTTATGGTGCCTACCATTGTTGTAACTGTTCAAATACCTGCCATTGTTTCAACCTGCAAAACTTCCTGCAATTTTACTAGAATTCTGAGGTTCTCTAGAAATCCCGGTTGGCATATTCCAGATATTTTTCCAGATTTTCCTCCTGATAACCTGGGAATTTTGGGGAAAGGCACAGAGAATTATGCAACCCTAGTAGCAACCTGCAAAGCCCTCGCTCTTCTATGGGGCCTCTCTCCTCAGCGGGTGTTACTCTGAAGGCTTACATGAGATGTACAGCACATAGCACCTACAGGTCCTGCACGCTCTACAGTGTCCACAGTGAGACAGTACACAAGGAAGGGGTGAGATGTTTGGCATGAGGCTGAGGGTGTCCTAAAAATGTACACCGTGCAGGTGGTCTCCACAGCGAGTCTTACCCTGACGGTTTGTCCCAGTCGTCTTCACTGAAGCCCCCGTCACTGAAAGGGTAGTTCTTAATACGACGGGCCGGGGTTGGGGGGCTAGTCCTCTGCTTGGCACTCCTCCACTCATGGGGGTGCAGGGCGATGCCTGCTGCCTGGTGATTGTAGGGCCCTGCAGAAGGGGTGTTGGTGGAGGTGAGGGTGGGACGTGAGGGAGGAATGGGGATAGGTAGAATAAAAATGACAATTTGGAGTGACAGGACCAATAGAATCGCTTGTGTACAAACCTATTGGTCTGGAAGGACCATGACAAAGAGTTGGATAAGGATACATAAACTATATCACCATAGATTATGTCAACTATAGAACCATAGACATATCAACTATAACACCATAGACATATCAACTATAGAACCATAGACATATCAACTATAACACCACAGACATATCAACTATAGAACCATAGACATATCAACTATAGAACCATAGACATATCAACTATAGAACCATAGACATATCAACTATAACACCACAGACATATCAACTATAGAACCATAGACATATCAACTATAGAACCATAGACATATCAACTATAACACCATAGACATATCAACTATAACACCACAGACATATCAACTATAGAACCATAGACATATCAACTATAGAACCATAGACATATCAACTATAGAACCATAGACATATCAACTATAACACCACAGACATATCAACTATAGAACCATAGACATATCAACTATAGAACCATAGACATATCAACTATAACACCATAGACATATCAACTATAGAACCATAGACATATCAACTATAGAACCATAGACATATCAACTATAACACCACAGACATATCAACTATAGAACCATAGACATATCAACTATAACACCACAGACATATCAACTATAGAACCATAGACATATCAACTATAGAACCATAGACATATCAACTATAGAACCATAGACATATCAACTATAACACCACAGACATATCAACTATAGAACCATAGACATATCAACTATAACACCATAGACATATCAACTTTAACACCATAGACATATCAACTATAACACCACAGACATATCAACTATAGAACCATAGACATATCAACTATAGAACCATAGACATATCAACTATAGAACCATAGACATATCAACTATAACACCATAGACATATCAACTATAGAACCATAGACATATCAACTATAGAACCATAGACATATCAACTATAACACCACAGACATATCAACTATAGAACCATAGACATATCAACTATAGAACCATAGACATATCAACTATAGAACCATAGACATATCAACTATAACACCACAGACATATCAACTATAGAACCATAGACATATCAACTATAGAACCATAGACATATCAACTATAACACCATAGACATATCAACTATAGAACCATAGACATATCAACTATAGAACCATAAACATATCAACTATAACACCATAGACATATCAACTATAACACCACAGACATATCAACTATAGCACCATAGACATATCAACTATAGAACCATAGATATATCAGCTATAACACCATAGACATATCAACTATAACACCACAGACATATCAACTATAGAACCATAGACATATCAACTATAACACCATAGACATATCAACTATAGAACCATAGACATATCAACTATAGAACCATAGACATATCAACTATAACACCATAGACATATCAACTATAACACCACAGACATATCAACTATAGAACCATAGACATATAAACTATAGAACCATAGACATATCAACTATAGAACCATAGACATATCAACTATAACACCATAGACATATCAACTATAGAACCATAGACATATCAACTATAGAACCATAGACATATCAACTATAGAACCATAGACATATCAACTATAGCACCATAGACATATCAACTATAGATCCATAGAGTCAATGCTGCCCTGTGGAATCAAGCCTTGGATGTCGTAGCCAGCATCGATGCCGGAGACGTCCCAGGACATGTTGTTACACCAAGTATAGGCCTATCATTAACACTAACCACAACCCTTACCCTACCACTGGTCTCCCCATGTCTACCACCAGTTATACCCTGATGAAGACAGATTGCCTGTCGAAACATGGACATAAAAATGTTTATATCTAATCTCCTAGAGTCTCCTTTATTTTTATGTTTTCCACTACGCTAGCCAGCGCCTCGCCTAAATAGGTGTGCCTTTCTTTTTCCTCTAGATACCACTAGTCTTTACCTTGGCTGCCGTAGCCGGCGTCGATGCCGGATCCGTCCCAGGACTCCGTGGCAGAGTCCACACTGGGGATGGTGGTGGAGTAGATCTCCGACAGCTTGTTGGTCTTCTGAGAGTCTGTCATGTCCGACACGTCCTCTGTGTCACTCAAATCATTCTCCATCTCTCCATCCTTCTTCTTCTCGTCTGCCACTGAAGGAGGAAGTAGAGGAACATCTGTTCAGAGAAGGGTCTCTGTGTGTTGAAGGGGACATGGCCATATCAACTATGTTTAACAGTAGGGCACTATGTAGGGAATAGGGTGCCTTAGGGCTCTGGTCTAATGTAGTGCACTATGTAGGGAATAGGGTGCCATAGGGCTCTGGTCTAAAGTAGTGCACTATGTAGGGAATAGGGTTCTATAGGGCTCTGGTCTAAAGTAGTGCACTATGTAGGGAATAGGGTTCCATTTGGGACGCCATTTAAGTTATTAACAAACTATGTTCTCATACGAGTGCTGGGTGGGATGAAAATACCATACTTGGGTCAAATATGTATATGTCAAATACTTTCAAATACACAGTACTTTAAGAATCTCAAATACACAGTACTTTAAGAATCTCAAATACACAGTACTTTAAGAATCTCAAATACACAGTACTTTAAGAATCTCAAATACACAGTACTTTAAGAATCTCAAATACACAGTACATTATGAATCTCAAATACACAGTACTTTAAGAATTTCAAATACACAGTACATTACGAATCTCAAATACACAGTACATTACGAATCTCAAATACACATTACATTACAAAATTCAAATACACAGTACATTACGAATTTCAAATCCACAGTACTTTAAGAATTTCAAACACACAGTACATTACGAATCCCAAATACACAGTACATTACAAAATTAAAATACACAGTACATTACGAATCTCAAATACACAGTACATTACGAATCTCAAATACACAGTACATTACGAATCTCAAATGCACAGTACATTACGATTTTCAAATACACAGTACATTACGAATCTCAAATACACAGTACATTACGAATTTCAAATACACAGTACATTACGAATCTCAAATACACAGTACATTACGAATTTCAAATACACAGTACATTACGAATCTCAAACACACAGTACATTACGAATCTCAAACACACAGTACATTACGAATCTCAAACACACAGTACATTACGAATCTCAAATACACAGTACATTACGAATCTCAAACACACAGTACATTACGAATCTCAAATACACAGTACATTACGAATCTCAAACACGTGAAAGTACTTGAGGTGGTCTTGATTTAGATCTAGTTCGCAGTTTTGGGTTTCACTGACTAAATGCACCTCCTCTCATGTATTGTAAAATATTTGAGATACACTACATGACCAAAAGTACAGTGGGGAAAAAAAGTATTTAGTCAGCCACCAATTCTGCAAGTTCTCTCACTTAAAAAGATGAGAGAGGCCTGTAATTTTCATCATAGGTACACTTCAACTATGACAGACAAAATGAGGAAAAAAAATCCAGAAAATCACATTGTAGGATTTTTTATGAATTTATTTGCAAATTATGGTGGAAAATAAGTATTTGGTCAATAACAAAAGTTTATCTCAATACTTTGTTATATACCCTTTGTTGGCAATGACAGAGGTCAAACGTTTTCTGTAAGTCTTCACAAGGTTTTCACACACTGTTGCTGGTATTTTGGCCCATTCCTCCATGCAGATCTCCTCTTGAGCAGTGATGTTTTGGGGCTGTCGCTGGGCAACACGGACTTTCAAAGATTTTCTATGGGGTTGAGATCTGGAGACTGGCTAGGCCACTCCAGGACCTTGAAATGCTTCTACGAAGCCACTCCTTCGTTGCGAGGCGGTGTGTTTGGGATCATTGTCATGCTGAAAGACCCAGCCACGTTTCATCTTCAATGCCCTTGCTGATGGAAGGAGGTTTTCACTCAAAATCTCACGATACATGGCCCCATTCATTCTTTCCTTTACACGGATCAGTCGTCCTGGTCCCTTTGCAGAAAAACAGCCCCAAAGCATGATGTTTCCGCCCCATGCTTCACAGTAGGTATGGTGTTCTTTGGATGCAACTCAGCATTCTTTGTCCTCCAAACATGACGAGTTGAGTTTTTACCAAAAAGTTATATTTTGGTTTCATCTGACATTCTCCCAATCCTCATCTGGATCATCCAAATGCTCTCTAGCAAACTTTAGACGGGCCTGAACATGTACTGGCTTAAGCAGGGGGACACGTCTGGCACTGCAGGATTTGAGTCCCTGGCGGCGTAGTGTGTTACTGATGGTAGGCTTTGTTACTTTGGTCCCAGCTCTCTGCAGGTCATTCACTAGGTCCCCGTGTGGTTCTGGGATTTTTGCTCACCGTTCTTGTGATCATTTTGACCCCACGGGGTGAGATCTTGCGTGGAGCCCCAGATCGAGGAAGATTATCAGTGGTCTTGTATGTCTTCCATTTCCTAATAATTGCTCCCACAGTTGATTTCTTCAAACCAAGCTGCTTACCTATTGCAGATTCAGTCTTCCCAACCTGGTGCAGGTCTACAATTTTGTTTCTGGTGTCCTTTGACAGCTCTTTGGTCTTGGCCATAGTGGAGTTTGGAGTGTGACTGTTTGAGGTTGTGGACAGGTGTCTTTTATACTGATAACAAGTTCAAACAGGTGCCATTAATACAGGTAATGAGTGGAGGACAGAGGAGCCTCTTAAAGAAGAAGTTACAGGTCTGTGAGAGCCAGAAATCTTGCTTGTTTGTATGTGACCAAATACTTATTTTCCACCATAATTTGCAAATAAATTCATTTAAAATCCTACAATGTGATTTTCTGGATTTTTCCCCCTCATTTTGTCTGTCATAGTTGAAGTGTACCTATGATGAAAATTACAGGCCTCTCTCATCTTTTTAAGTGAGAGAACTTGCACAATTGGTGGCTGACTAAATACTTTTTTTCCCCACTGTATGTGGACACCTGCTCGTCAAACATCTCATTCCAAAATCATGGGCATTAATATGGAGTTGGTCCCCCCCCCTCCCCCTTTGCTGCTATAACTGCCTCCACTCCACACTGCTTCCACTAGATGTTGGAACACTGCTGCGGGGACTTGCTTCCATTCAGCCACAAGAGCATTAGTGAGGTCGGGCACTGACGTTGGGCAATTAGGCCTGGTTCGCAGTCGGCGTTCCAATTCATCCCAAAGATGCCCGATGGGGTTGAGGTCAGGGCTCTGTGCAGGCCATTTCTGTATGGACCTGCACTAGGGCATTGTCATGCTGAAACAGGAAAGGGCCTTCCCCAAACGTTTGCCATAAAGTAGGAAGCACAGAATCGTCTAGAATATCATTGTATTCTGTAGCGTTAATATTTCCCTTCACTGGAACTAAGAGGCCTAGCCCGAATCATGAAAAACTGCCCCAGACCATTATTCCTCCTCCACCAAACTTTACAGTTGGCACTATGCATTGGCTTTCGCCAAACCCAGATTCGTCCTTCGGACTGCCAGATGGTGAAGCGTGATTCATCACTCCAGAGAACGCATTTCCACTTCTCCAGAGTCCAATGGCGGTGAGCTCTACACCACTCCAGTCGACACTTGGCATTGCACATGGTGATCTTAGGCTTGTGTGCGGCTGCTCGGCCATGGAAACCCATTTCATGAAGATCCGACGAACAGTTCTTGTGCTGAAGTTGCTTCCAGAGGCAGTTTGGAAGACAGTAGTTAGTGTTGCAACCGAGGACAGATTAGTTTTACGCACTAGGCTCTTCAGCACTCGACGGTCCCATTCTGTGAGCTTGTGTGGCCGTGTGAAATAGCCGAATCCACTAATTTGAAGGGGTGTCCACATACGTTTGTTTATAAAGTGTATGTATTTGACCAAGCTAGGTCTGGAAAACAAATGAGTTTATTTGTCAGGGCCAATGCCACAACAAAACCGTTGCACAATCACAACAACCATTGCAACATATTTAGACAGTTTATTTATATTAAAATGTATCTATTACTGTGGTCCCTAAGAATGCAATGACAAATAATCTGAATGTCACAACTAATCTTTTCATATTTGTGCAAATCCTTCTAGAACAGATAATGTACACAATTCAATGGATATCCATCAACAAAGAGGTAAGAATATGTAGGCTATAAGAATATGTTGAAGGCTAGCTGTATTGAGTGCAGATGAATGAACTGATCACTTTTGTGTCTGAAAATATACAGACGAGGAGGAATACAAAAAGTTATGTCTATTGTGGTATGTTATACAGACGACATGTACCCTCATCCTCTAACTCTTCAATGAATATCCCATAGGCCTCTACATTATGGACAAGGTATATGTATGAAAACAAGTATCAAAACTGTTTTGTTTTTATTCATTCACATTTACCACAAAAACCAAGGTATGAATACTGCTGTGTGTGCATGTTTTGTTAATCATCTGTATAATTACTATTTTTGGAGATTCACAGACTTCACCCTCCTTACACCTCTGATGAATATAACAGGAAACCTGTTCGATCACCATGCACTGCAAAATCATTCCGGCTATGGATACGGAGAACATCAACACATTAACATCAACACGCCAGAGGGTATACCCATTGGACTTGGGGCTCTGCTTGGAGTTTACCTCATATGTAGATTTTTTTATTCTGCTTTGCCACTAAAATCATAATAAATACTGAGAACTAAAATATTGTGTTATTGTAATGCGTATTATTACCAATATTAAATATAGGGAAGGGGGGAGAGCAAAAAAAAAATGCACCGCATAAGGTTCTTCAAAAGGTTCTAAGAGGATCCATTAAAAGGGATTCTAAGAGGATCTATTAAAAGGGGTTCTAAGAGGATCCATTAAAAGGGGTTCTAAGAGGATCCATTAAAAGGGGTTCTAAGAGGAACCATTAAAAGGGGTCCTAAGAGGATCCATTAAAAGGGGTTCTAAGAGGAACCATTAAAAGGGGTTCTAAGAGGATCCATTAAAAGGGGTCCTAAGAGGATCCATTAAAAGGGGTTCTAAGAGGAACTATTAAAAGTGGTTCTAAGAGGATCTATTAAAAGGGGTTCTAAGATGATCCATTAAAAGGGGTTCTAAGAGGATCCATTAAAAGGGGTTCTAAGAGGATCCATTAAAACGGGTTCTAAGAGGATCCATTAATAGGGGTTCTAAGAGGACCTATTAAAAGGGGTTCTAAGAGGATCCATTAAAAGGGGTTCTAAGAGGATCCATTAAAACGGGTTCTAAGAGGATCCATTAAAACGGGTTCTAAGAGGATCCATTAAAAGGGGTTCTAAGAGGACCTATTAAAAGTGGTTCTAAGAGGACCTATTAAAATGGGTTCTAAGAGGAACCATTAAAAGGGGTTCTAAGAGGATCCATTAAAAGGGGTTCTAAGAGGATCCATTAAAATGGGTTCTAAGAGGATCCATTAAAAGGGGTTCTAAGAGGATCCATTAAAAGTGGTTCTAAGAGGACCTATTAAAAGGGGTTCAAAGAGGATCCATTAAAAGGGGTCCTAAGAGGATCCATTAAAAGGGGTTCTAAGAGGAACCATTAAAAGTGGTTCTAAGAGGACCTATTAAAAGGGGTTCAAAGAGGATCCATTAAAAGGGGTCCTAAGAGGATCCATTAAAAGGGGTTCTAAGAGGAACCATTAAAAGGGGTCCTAAGAGGATCCATTAAAAGGGGTTCTAAGAGGAACCATTAAAAGGGGTTCTAAGAGGATCTATTAAAAGGGGTTCTAAGAGGATCCATTAAAAGGGGTTCTAAGAGGATCCATTAAAAGGGGTTCTAAGAGGATCCATTAAAAGTGGTTCTAAGAGGATCTATTAAAGGGGGTTCTAAGAGGATCCATTAAAAGGGGTTCTAAGAGAATCTATTAAAAGGGGTTCTAAGAGGATCCATTAAAATGGGTTCTTTGAAGAACTTATAGGGGTTCCCCCACAGTTTCAATTTGAAGAACCCCTAAAGGATACTCCAGGAACCTTTTCTTTTTTGGGTGAAAAGCATGATAGCACTAACTATTTTTCCATGGAAATTATTTTATGTGATCATACTAATTCCAGAGCAGATAACGTTATTTAAACACAGCACAGGTCATCAGAGAAAGGATCAAAGTGACCAAGCCTGTGCACAAAAACAAAAGAAGTATAGTTATATATTCCTTTTTTTTTACATAATGATGTTTTGCTGGTTTTATGGGGAGGAAAACCTTAAAACCACATGAACCTCATACCACATGAATTAGGAAGATGAGCTGTTCTAGGATTCTCTAAGACAACCAGCAGTATGTATATGAGCTGGAGCCTGGACAGAGGAGGCAGAGAACCCATAGCAGCAGCACAGCATCAGAAGGTAGCTTACCAGCAGAACTCTATAGCAAACTCACACAGCCTACCTGGTTTCATGTAGTTGTCAGTATGTTTTAAAATGTCAAACTACAAATGGCTGGTTAAATCTCAGATGTCTTTCCTCAAGCGAGCGGCTCCCCTGATATCCTTGGGACAGGGAAACATACACCTGGTCTGGGTAGGTGCAGACTGACACCTAAGGAAGGCCGAAACATACAGATAACTCTACAGTACATACATCTGTTTCACCAGCAAGGATGTGGTTACTGCAGTCTTCCTGCTTGCTCTTCGGGGTCTAGGCCGGGTAACTGTAAAAGCACACTTGATTGATTTATTTTCGGGGAACACTTACTGTCGACCTGTTTCTTGATCTTGAGTGTGACTGTCTCCCCGGCCATCTGTAGTAGGTGAATGGCCTCGCTGAGCGGCTTGCCCTTCAGACTGACACTGTTGATGGCCAGAATACGGTCTCCCACATGGATCGCTCCGGTCCTACAGAGAAAGATGACAGGTCCCTTTTACACCAGACGGCAGTAATATGCCAGTATTCCATGGAATATAATAGTGTCTAAGAATTAAGACCGGTCATTCTAAGAGAAACATAAGACACAGATGAGAGAGAAAATCTATTTTAAGCTAACTTAGATTTTCCATGATTCCTGCTTAACCCAACCAACATACAGAACAAGTTTAAAAACATCAGTTATTTATATAACAGCAGTAAAAATGCATAATAGGTCTACCCAATTGGTCTGAAACAAAAACAAAGCCTTACCCGGCCACTTGCTGTGGTAAACAGAGCTATGGATGCAAGGACTGACCATCCATGAGATCAACATGATAGACGTAAACATGTTTTGAAGCAGTGTTTCGTTTGCATTGACTTTGTTTATAGACATTGGAGTAAAACAAGCTTCTCTTTTGGGTTCTCGTGGAGTGTGACAGTTGAACTAAGCTCATGAGGCATTTAGAAGTTATATTCTTCAAGCGTCAATGGGTATATATAATGAATTTATATGTCCAAAAATTTATGTAGAAACTTCAGATTGCCCCTTTTTAAGTTAACCAAAAAGTCAAATTTGATGAAAACAAATACTACAAACATAGCCTACCAAAACGACCTCAAATACTTTTGAGTGTTTGGATTGATCCTGTATGGAAAGCAAGATGAGTGGGGTTTGCACTTTTGGGACTATTCTATCAGTTCCATTGCACCAGAGAAACTCAATCAAGCAAAGCTTTTAAAAATATTTCAAATACTTTTTGAACCCAGGTCTGCACCAAAAAGGACACTGGGTCTAGTTAAGCAAATAAGGCCCGAGGGGGTGCGGTATATGGCCAATTTACTACGTCTAAGGGCTGCTATAGGCACGATGCTACGCAGAGTGCCTGAATACAACCCTTAGCCGTGGCATATTGGCCATATTACACAAACCGCCGAGGTGCCTTGTTGCTATTATGATTTGGTTACCAATGTAATTAGAACAGTTAATAGTAAAAAAAAAATATATCATACACGTGGTATATTCGGTCTGATATACCACGGCTTTCAGCCAATCAGCATTCAGGGATCGAACCACCTGGTTTCGGATTTCCTTGAAGGGCATTCTCGAACGTTCTTGAATGATTTCCCTATAACGCACGGTATATCAGCACGGTAGAATTAAATGGCTATAGTTCATTCTTACATGTTTTATGTGGGAGCTGCTTTTGAAATCAAAAGTCGAATTGAAAACATTATTGGTATTGTTGAATTTGATGTTCATAATAGCAAGCGAGGACTGAAGGTTTGGTTAGCTAAACTAGGTTACCAAGGTAACTACAGTGCATTCGGGAAAGTATTCAGAACCCTTCCCTTTTTCCACATTTTGTTACATTACAATCTTATTTTAAAATGGATACAATTATGTATATATTATTATAATTATTTTATTAGTTTTTTGTACCTTTATTTTACTAGGCAAGTCAGTTAAGAACAAATTCTTATTTTTCTTATGTTTCTAATCAATCTACACACAATACCCCATAATGACAAAACTAAAACAGGTTTTTAGAAATGTTTGCAAATGTATATAAAGAAAATATATATATATCTTATTTACATAAGTATTCAGACCCTTTGCTATGAGACTCGAAATTGAACTCAGGTGCATCCTGTTTCCATTGATCATCCTTGAAATGTTTCTACAAGTTGATTGGAGTTCAGGGACAGGGAGACTAGTCAGGATCGAGGCACAGATGAACAGAGCAAAGTACAGGGAGATCCTTGATGAAAACCTGCTCCAGAGCACTCAGGACCTCAGACTGCGGCGAAGGTTCACCTTCTAACAGGACAATGACCCTAAGCACACAGCCAAGACAATGCAGGAGTGGCTTCGGGACAAGTCTCTGAATGTCCTTGAGTGGCCCATCCAGAGCCCGGACTTGAACCCGAACAAACATCTCTGGAGAGACCTGAAAATAGCTGTGCAGCAACACTCCCCATCCAACCTGACAGAGCTTGAGAGGATCTGCAGAGAAGAGTGGGAGAAACTCCCCAAATACAGGTGTGCCAAGCTTGTAGCGTCATACCCAAGAATACTTGAGGCTGTAATCACTGCCAAAGGTGCTTCAACAAAGTACTGAGTAAAAGGTCTGAATACTTATGTAAATTTGATATAAAAAATGTTTTTTAAAAGTTTTTGCTTTGTCATTATGGGGTATTGTGTGTTGATTGATGAGGGACCACACTTGTTCATTATTTTCCATAGAACTCATAGCCCCTTATTGATTATACATGACAGAAATATACTTTAAATGCGCGTGGATTATAACGTAGCCACAGGATAAGTACGGTATGGAGACGCATCTAAATTTAGCAGCATGGGACTGTTTGCCGACCTGGGTTCAAATACTACTTGAAATAATCACATGCTAGAGGCGTACATAAAGCCATGTGTCAGTCACACACACACACGAAGCTAGGTAGACTTGTTATCTATGCTGGTTATTAAATCTGATTTATGCTTGATCCGACAACGCGGTCCGGAGGCTCAAGCTCTGTACCGCATTTCTGTTCGCCGCACATTTTTTAATCATGCGGAGGGCTTTGTATAGCTCCGTGTAGTTCCGCATTGACCTGATTGGTTTATGGTAGGTGAGGGCGGTACATCTTGTTTAAACACAAATTTCACTTCTTTCACAACTTCCTTTACAACAGCTACGCGAAGCGCAAGTACTCAGTAAAGGGTCTGAATACTTATGTAAATGTGATATATAATTTTTATATTTTTTTTAGACATTTGCAAAGAAAAAAAAAGAAGCATTTTTTGCTTTGTCATTATGGGATATTGTGATGTCATTATGGGGTATTGTGATGTCATTATGGGGTATTGTGATGTCATTATGTGGTATTGTGATGTCATTATGGGGTATTGTGATGTCATTATGGGGTATTGTGATGTCATTATGGGGTATTGTGTGTAGATTGATGAAAGGGAAAAAATGATTTCATCAATTTTAGAATAAGGCTGTAACTTAACAAAACGTGGAAAAAGTCAAGGGGTCTGAATACTTTCCGAATACACTTTATGTCCTGAATACAAAAGTGTTATGTTTGGGGCAAATCCAACCGGTTGTCATCGGCAATGACTAGGGAGTTTTTTGGGATAAAAATAAATGGAATAGACCTAAGCACAGGCAAAAACCTGGTTCAGTCTTCTTTCCAACAGACACCGGGAGACAAATTCACCTTTCAGCAGGACAATAACCTAAAACACAAGGCCAAATATACACTGGAGTTGCTTACCAAGATAACATTGAATGTTACAGTTTTGACTTAAATTGGCTTGAAAATCTATGTCAAGACTTGAAAATGGTGTTCTAGCAATGATCAACAACCAACTTGTCAGAGCTTGACACATTTTTTAAAGAATAATGTGAAAATATCGTACAATCCAGGTGCAAAGCTCTTAAAGACTTACCCAGAAAGACTCACAGCTGTAATCGCTGCCAAAGGGGATTCTAACATGTATTTACTTCTTAAGATAGACATTATACAGTTGAAGAAAAAAAATTCAACCACTCCACAAATTTCTTGTTAACAAACTATAGTTTTGGCAAGTCGGTTAGGACATCTACTTTGTGCATGACACAAGTTATTTTTCCAAAAATTGTTTACAGACAGATTATTTCACTTAAAATTCACTGTATCACAATTCCAGTGGGTCAGAAGTTTACATACACTAAATTGACTGTGCCTTTAAACAGCTTGGAAAATTCCAGAAAATTTTGTCATGGCTTCAGAAGCTTCTGATAGGCTAATTGACATCATTTGTGTCAATTGGAGGTGTACCTGTGGATGTATTTCAAGGCCTACCTTCAAACTCAGTGCCACTTTGCTTGACATCATGGGGAAATCAAAAGAAATAAGCCAAGACCTCAGAAACAAAATTGTAGACCTCCACAAGTCTGGTTCATCCTTGGGAGCAAATTTCAAATGCCTGAAGGTACCACAGTCATCTGTACAAACAATAGTACGAACGAAAGTATAAACACCATGGGTCCACGCAGCCGTCATACCACTCAAGAAGGAGACGCGTTCGGTCTCCTAGAGATGAATGTACTTTGGTGCGAAAAGTGCAAATCAATCCCAGAACAACATCAAATGACCTTGTGAAGATGTGGTGGCAGAGAGAGGGGGAGAGAGATTGGAGAGACAGAGGGGGAGAGAGGAGAGAGATTAGAGAGAGAGAGAGAGAGAGAGAGAGAGAGAGGGGGAGAGAGGAGAGAGATTAGAGAGAGATTAGAGAGAGAGAGAGAGAGAGAGAGAGAGAGAGGGAGAGAGGAGAGAGATTGGGCAGAGAGGGAGAAAGGAGAGAGAGAGAGAGAGAGAGAGAGAGAGAGAGAGAGAGAGAGAGAGAGAGAGAGAGAGAGAGGGGAGAGAGAGGGAGAGAGAGAGAGAGAGAGAGGAGAGAGATTGGGCAGAGAGAGAGAGAGAGGAGAGAGAGGGCAGAGAGAGGAGAGAGAGGAGAGAGAGAGAGAGAGAGAGAGAGAGAGAGAGGGAGAGAGATTGGAGGGATAGGGGAGAGGGAGAGATGAGAGAGAGGGGAGAGAAGAGAGAGATTGAGCAGAGAGAGAGGGAGAGAGTAGAGAGAGAGGGGAGAGAGGAGAGAGATTGGGCAGAGAGAGGGGAGAAAGGAGAGAGAGAGAGGGAGAGAAGAGAGAGATTAAGCAGAGAGAGGGAGAGAGAGAGAGAGAGGGAGAGAGGAGAGAGATTGGGCAGAGAGAGGGGGAGAAAGGAGAGAGAGAGAGGGGAGAGAGGAGAGAGAGAGAGAGAGAGAGATTGGAGGGATAGGGGAGAGGGAGAGAGAAGAGAGAGATTGAGCAGAGAGAGAGGGAGAAAGGAGAGAGAGAGAGGGGAGAGAAGAGAGAGATTAAGCAGAGAGAGAGGGATAGAGTAGAGAGAGAGGGAGAGAGGAGAGAGATTGGAGGGAGAGGGGAGAGGGGAGAGAAGAGAGAGATTGAGCAGAGAGAGAGGGAGAGAGGAGAGAGAGAGGGGGAGAGACAGAGAGAGAGAGGAGAGAGATTGGAGGGATAGGGGGAGAGGGGAGAGAGGAGAGAGAGGGGGGAGAGAAGAGAGAGATTGAGCAGAGAGAGAGGGGGAGAGAGTAGAGAGAGAGGGGGAGAGAGGAGAGAGATTGAGCAGAGAGAGAGGGGGAGAGAGTGGAGAGAGAGGGGGAGAGAGGAGAGAGATTGGGCAGAGAGAGAGGGGAAGAGAGGAGACCCTGGGTCTCTTTCTCAAATCGTCTTTCCTTGATTCCTCCCATCCTCCCTACTCGACCCTTTTCTGAAAATACTTTGTAGTAAAAAGTGTGAAGAGTTCCTGCCTGGAACTAGTGGGTCTCACCTCTCAGCCAGGCCCTTCTTGGTGAGGCCAAAAATAATGATGACATTTGCTCTGTTCCTTCTACCCTTCTACCCTTCTCCCTTCTCCACAGAAGGGGTAGGACAGGTCGGCTCTAACCCCACAGTCAGGGGCCCTGGGAAAAAGCCACTGTCAAAGTCACCATTATTAGTCAGTTGTACAATCAAATGCCTTCAACTGAAATGTGTCTTCCGCATTTAACCCAACCCCTCTGAATCAGAGAGGTGCGGGGGGGCTGCCTTAATCGACATCCACGTCTTCGGCGCCCGGGGAACAGTGGGTTAACTGCCTTGTTCAGGGGCAGAAAGACAGATTTTTACCTTGTCAGCTCGGGGATTCAAACTTGCAACCCTCCAGTTACAAGTCCAACACTCTAACCACTAGGCTGCCTGCCGCCCCACTGGCCAGGGCACCAGGTTCCAGGATCCTCGGTCTCACCTTTCAGCCAGGCCCCGCTTGGTGAGGCCAGAGATAACGATGGGGTCAAAGGGCTCCTCTGTGCCTGAGATGGTGATGCCCAGCGGACCTCCATATCTCTTCAGCTCCACCGTGTAGATGATTAAACCAGACGTCTCCTGTTCATCTAGAAGGAGGGGAGGGGGAGACCATTAGAGAAAGAGAGAGGCCAATAGAGAGAGAAAGAGAGAGACAGAGGAAGGAAGGGATGTCTTCAGGGTATAACACAACTAAACTTTAAAGCAACATAGATGATAATTCAGTCCGGTAAACATCTCAAAACTCCCACAATGCACAAGTAGAAAGGCATACACCTTGAAGGATGGCTGAAGGATGGACCTGCAACCAAGGACACAAGATTTTTACGCACTACACGCTTCAGCACTCGGCGGTCCCAATCTGTGATCATGTGGGGCCTACCACTTCGTTGCTGAACCTGGTACTGCAACTCGTGTTCAGACAATACTGCCACCATGTGGTGGAGCCTGGTACTGTAACTCATGTTCATAAGGTACCAGCATCGTTTTCATGTTGCTGTGTTAATTTGGCTTCTTTAATCAATCACTGCCTTAGTTCTCCAATGATCATGCCTATTGCTTCAATTGATCAATAAGCTAATTTAATTGATCAGTATCAAAATAATTATCTGTGTACTTGATTGACATTTTACTGCATATTGTTAGGAGCCAATAATATCAATATTTCGCTGCATCCACTTTAACATCTGCTAAACTGTGTCTGCAACCAAATAAACTTTGATTTTTAATTTGATCTTCTGGTTGAAACATTGCAACAGTTTGCAGGTGTTTGACATATTTCATACACTCCTTCCTAACTGCCTCCCAGCCAGGCACCAAGCAGGCTCACCAGAGTTGTCTTCGTCCTTACGGATCTTGAGTTTGACAAGGTCCTCGGCCTGTTCTAGGATCTGACAGGCGTCTTCCATGGAACAGTTCTCCAGACGGATGTTGTCTATGGCCAGGAGCTTGTCCCCAGGCTCCAAGGTACCAGTCCTGGGTAAAGAGAGAGAGAGGAGGTAGAGAGAGGGGAATGTAGTAATGAGAGAAGGATGAGATGGAGGGTGTAGAGAGAGGGGAGGGTAGATGGAGGCAGATAGATATACAAGTTAGAGAAGGGGGAATAAAGAGGTAGAGAGCGAGAGATAGAGGGGTAGAGAGAGAGACAGGTACAGTGGTAGAGAGAGGGACAGGTAGAGGGACAGAGAGAGACAGGTAGAGGGGTAGAGAGGTAGAGGGGTAGAAAGAGGGGTAGAGAGAGAGGTAGAGGGGTAGAGAAAGAGAGAGAGATGGGTAGAGAGAGAGAGAGGTAGAGGGATAAACGTTACTATCTCTCTGTAGGAGGACAACGTTACAGTCTCTCTGTAGGAGGACTACGTTACTGTCTCTCTGTAGGAGGACTACGTTACTGTCTCTCTGTAGGAGGACAACGTTACTGTCTCTCTGTAGGAGGACAACGTTACTGTCTCTCTCTGTAGGAGGACTACGTTACAGTCTCTCTGTAGGAGGACTACGTTACAGTCTCTCTGTAGGAGGACTACGTTACTGTCTCTCTGTAGGAGGACAACGTTACTGTCTCTCTGTAGGAGGACAACGTTACTGTCTCTCTCTGTAGGAGGACTACGTTACAGTCTCTCTGTAGGAGGACTACGCATTGTCTCTCTGTAGGAGGACTACGTTACTGTCTCTCTGTAGGAGGACTACGTTACTGTCTCTCTCTGTATGAGGACTACGCTACTGTCACTCTCTTTAGGAGGACTACGTTACTGTCTCTCTCTGTCGGAGGACTACGTTACAGTCTCTCTGTAGGAGGACTACGTTACTGTCTCTCTGTAGGAGGACAACGTTACTGTCTCTCTGTAGGAGGACAACGTTACTGTCTCTCTGTAGGAGGACAACGTTACTGTCTCTCTCTGTAGGAGGACTACGTTACAGTCTCTCTGTAGGAGGACTACGTTACTGTCTCTCTGTAGGAGGACTACGTTACTGTCTCTCTGTAGGAGGACTACGTTACTGTCTCTCTCTGTATGAGGACTACGCTACTGTCACTCTCTTTAGGAGGACTACGTTACTGTCTCTCTCTGTAGGAGGACTACGTTACTGTCTCTCTGTAGGAGGACTACGTTACTGTCTCTCTCTGTAGGAGGACTACGTTACTGTCTCTCTGTAGGAGGACTACGTTACTGTCACTCTCTGTAGGAGGACTACGTTACTGTCTCTCTGTATGAGGACAACGTTACTGTCTCTCTGTAGGAGGACAACGTTACTGTCTCTCTGTAGGAGGACTACGTTACTGTCTCTCTGTAGGAGGACAACGTTACTGTCTCTCTGTAGGAGGACTACGTTACAGTCTCTCTGTATGAGGACTACGTTACTGTCTCTCTGTATGAGGACTACGTTACTGTCTCTCTCTGTAGGAGGACTACGTTACTGTCGCTCTCTGTAGGAGGACTACGTTACTGTCTCTCTGTAGGAGGACTACGTTACTGTCTCTTTGTATGAGGACTACCTTACTGTCTCTCTGTATGAGGACAACGTTACTGTCTCTCTGTATGAGGACTACGTTACTGTCTCTCTGTAGGAGGACTATGTTACAGTCTCTCTGTATGAGGACAACATTACTGTCTCTCTGTAGGAGGACAACGTTACTGTCTCTCTCTGTAGGAGGACTACGTTACTGTCTCTCTGTAGGAGGACTACGTTACAGTCACTCTCTGTAGGAGGACTACGTTACTGTCACTCTCTGTAGGAGGACTACGTTACTGTCTCTCTGTAGGAGGACTACGTTACTGTCTCTCTGTATGAGGACTACGTTACTGTCTCTCTGTAGGAGGACTACGTTACAGTCTCTCTGTAGGAGGACTACATTACTGTCTCTCTGTAGGAGGACTACGTTACTGTCTCTCTCTGTAGGAGGACTACGTTACTGTCACTCTCTGTAGGAGGACTACGTTACTGTCTCTCTGTAGGAGGACTACGTTACTGTCACTCTCTCAAATAATTTAACCCAAGTCATTAATCTGTGGCCTGAAGCCATCCATACTGTACCTGTCTGTGTCCTGAAGCCATCCATATTCCTGTATCATACTGTACCTGTGAGCCATGCTGCCTTTCTTAATGTCTGAGATGATTAACGGCTCTCCAGATTTCTTACTGGCTGTGAGGGACAGGAGAAGAGAGGAGGAGGAGAAGAGAGGAAGAGGAGGAGAAGAGAGGAGGAGGAGGAGGAGGAGGAGGAGGAGGAGGAGGAGGAGGAGGAGGAGGAGGAGGAGGAGAGAGGTTAGCTAATGTTAGTTACTGATGCATATAGTTTTATCAAATGTTTGCTTTCTCCCTGTGTGTGTGTGTGTGTGTGTGTGTGTGTGTGTGTGTGTGTGTGTGTGTGTGTGTGTGTGTGTGTGTGTGTGTGTGTGTGTGTGTGTATATGTACACTCATATGTTGTCAATAAAAAATGTATGCTAATTTCTTGTCAAAAGAAAAATTTAGATTGAAGTGAAGAACATGGCAGATCAACAGCTGGCAATTGGTAATGTTCTAGAAGAAACACTCCAAAATGCAATGTGGCATGGAGCCCCTTTTGGTGTTCCACTACTGAAGAACCTGAAGACAGAACCTCAGACAGAACCTGAAGACAGACTTAAAGGAATAGCTCACCTACAAAATGACACATGGGTTTTCTTACCCTGTTAGCAGTCTATGGCCAAGGTATGACAACAACTCATGCCTTGGTTTAGTTCCCCTGGCACTGTTTCCACATGCGTATATTTAGCATTTGTGGCACAAATACCGTTCAAGTCATGAGACCGATTTGAGAATTCTTTGCGGATCTGTTAAAATCATCTCAAATAAAATAAAATCCAATTTTATTGGTCGCATACACATGTATAGAGTACAGTATATACATATGAGATTAGTAATGAAGGCTATGTAAACATTATATAAATGGCATTGTTTAAAGTGGCTAGTGATACATTTATTACATCCAATTTTTTATTATTAAAGTGGCTAGAGATTTGAGTAAGTATGTTGGCAGCAGCCACTCAATGTTAGTGATGGCTGTTTAACAGTCTTTTGGTTTTGAGATAGAAGCTGTTTTTCAGTCTCTCTGTCCCAGCTTTGATGCACCTGTACTGACCTCGCCTTCTGGATGATAGCGGCGTGAACAGGCAGTGGTTTCAAGCCTTGGTTTCATGCATGTTAACATTAGAAGCCTCCTCTCTAAGTTTGTTTTATTCACTGCCCTAGCACACTCTGCCAACCCGGATATCCTAGCCGTGTCTGAATCCTGGCTTAGGAAGACCACCAAAACCCCTGAAATGTCCATCCCCTAACTATAACATTTTCCGACAAGATAGAACTGTCAAAGGGGGCGGAGTTGCAATCTACTGCAGAGATAGCCTGCAGAGTTCTGTCTTACTATCCAAGTCTGTACCCAAACAATTCAAGCTTCTACTCTTAAAAATCCACCTTTCCAGAAACAAGTCTCTCAGCTCTGCCCCCAGGTGTGCCCTGTATGTGAACTGATCGCCTGCATCCGTTATGGGTCTGCGGTCAAACGACCACCCCTCATCACTGTCAAACGCTCCCTAAAACACTTCAGCAAGCAGGCCTTTCTAATCGACCTGGCCCGGGTATCCTGGAAGGATATTGACCTCATCCCATCTCAGTAGAGGATGCCTGGTTATTCATTAAGAGTGCCTTCCTCACCATCTTAAATAAGCATGCCCCTTTCAAAAAATGTAGAACCAGGAACAGATATAGCCCTTGGTTCACTCCAGACTTGACTGCCCTTGACCAGCACAAAAAAATCATGTGGCGTTCTGCAATAGCATCGAATAGCCCACACGATATGCAACTTTTCAGGGAAGTCAGGAACCAATATATACAGGCAGCTAGGAAAGCTAAGGCTAGCTTTTTCAAGCAGAAATCTGCATCCTGTAGCACAAATTAAAAAAAGTTCTGGGACACTGTAAAGTCCATGGAGAATAAGAGCACCTCCTCCCAGCTGCCCACTGCACTGAGGATAGGAAACTCTGTCACCACCGATAAATCCACTATAACTGAGAACTTCAATAAGCATTTCTCTACGGCTGGCCATGCTTTCCACCTGGCTACCCCTACCCTGGTCAACAGCCCTGCACTCCCCACAGCATCTCCCCACAGCATCTCGCCCAAGCCTCAACAGCCTTGGTTTCTCAAATGATTGCCTCGCCTGGTTCACCAACTACTTCTCAGACAGAGTTCAGTGTGAGTTCAGTGTGTCAAATCGGAGGGCCTGTTGTCCAGACCTCTGGCAGTCTCTATGGGGGTGCCACAGGGTTCAATTCTCGGGCCGACTCTCTTCTCTGTATACATCAATGATGTCGCTCTTGCTGCGGGTGATTCTCTGATCCACCTCTACGCAAACGACACCATTCTGTATACTTCTGGCCCCTCTTTGGACACTGTTAACTACCCTCCAGACGAGATTCAATGCCATACAACTCTCCTTCCGTGGCCTCCAACGGCTCTTAAATGCAAGTAAAACTAAATGCATGCTTTTCAACCGATCACTGCCCGCACCTGCCCGCCAGTCCAGCATCCCTACTCTGGGCGGTTCTGACTTAGAATATGTGGACAACTACAAATATCTAGGTGTCTGGTTAGACTGTAAACTCTCCTTCCAGACTCACATTAAATATCTCCAATCCAAAATTAAATCTAGAATTGGCTTCCTATTTCACAAAGCATCCTTCACTCATGCTGCCAAACATACCCTCGTAAAACTGACCATCCTCAACAAATTGGATGCAGTCTATCACAGTACCGTCCGTTTTGTCACCAAATCCCCATATACTAGCCACCACTGCGACCGCTACGCTCTCGTTGGCTGGCCCTCGCTTCATACTCGTCGCCAATCCCACTGGCTCCAGGTCGTCTACAAGTCTTTGCTAGGTAAAGCCCCGCCTCATCTCAGCTCACTGGTCACCATAGCAGCACCCACCCGTAGCACGCGCTCCAGCAGGTATATCTCACGGGTCACCCCCAAAGCCAATTCCTCCTTTGGCCGCCTTTCCTTCCAGTTCTCTACTGCCAATGACTGGAATGAACTACAAAAATCGCTGAAGCTGGACGCTCATATCTCCCTCACTAGTATTAAGCACCAGCTGTCAGTGCAGTTCACATATCTCTGCACCTGCACATAGCCCATCTGTTAACAGCCCATCCTACTACCTCATCCCCATACTGTATTTATTTATCTTGCTCCTTTGCACCCCAGTATCTTTTATATATTATATAATATTTATTGCCCTATCTCCCTTACCTAACCTCATTTGCACTCACTGTATATAGATAAAAAAAAATTATACTGTATTATTGGCTGTACGTCTGTGTATTCCATGTGTAACTCTTTGTTGTTGTATGTATCAAACTGCTATGCTTTATCTTGGCCAGGTCACAGTTGTAAATGAGAACTTGTTCTCAACTAGCCTACCTGGTTAAATAAAGGTGAAATGTAAAAATTAAAAATTAAAAAACAGTGCTGTACGGGCCAAAAGTATTGCACTGTATAGGGAATATGGTGCTGTTTGGGACACACACAGGCACTCCCCTCCAGCCAAACCATGCCAAACCTCACTCTAAAGCTCTCTATTTGTATAATACATTAGATAAGACGGGACTTTACGTCTGCAAAATAAGCTGTTACTTTACAGCCCTGGTGGCTGCCTGCCTGAATGGATTGGTGGGGGCGGCCCAGTTTCATTTTCATTAAAGGGAAGTGACACAGGGTTGTTGTCCTTGATGATCATGTTGGCCTTCCTGTGACATCAAGTGGTGTAGGTGTCCTGGAGGGCAGGTAGTTTGCCCCCAGTGATGCGTTGTGCAGACCTCACTACCCTCTGGAGAGCCTTAAGGTTGTGGGCAGAGCAGTTGCCGTACCAGGCGGTGATACAGCCCGACAGGATGCACTCGATTGTGCATCTGTAAAAGTTTGTGAGTGTTTTCGGTGACAAGCCAAATTTCTTCAACCTCCTGAGGTTGAAGAGGCACTGTTGCGCCTTCTTCACCACGCTGTCTGTGTGGGTGGACCATTTCAGTTTGTCCGTGATGTGTACGCCGAGGAACATGAAACTTTCCACCTTCTCCGCTACTGTCCCGTCGATGTGGATTGGGGGGTGCTCCCTCTGCTGTTTCCTGAAGTCCACGATCCTCTCCTTTGTTTGGTTGGTGTTAAGTGTGAGGTTATTTTCCTGACAGCACACTCCGAGGGCCCTCACTTCCTCCCTGTAGACCGTCTCGTCATTGTTGGTAATCAAGCCTACCACTGTAGTGTCGTCTGCAAACTTGATGATTGAGTTGGATGCGTGCATGGCCTTGCAGTCAAGGGTGAACAGGGAGTACAGGAGAGGGCTGAGAACGCACCCTTTGTGGGGCCCCAGTGTTGAGGATCAGTG